>CM022301.1:416279843-416453416 GCA_011799875.1 Thinopyrum elongatum
ACTATATTAAAAACTATTGTTACAATTAACAAGAACGACTAGATAAAAGCTAAACTAAAAATCAATTGACCGAACAAGCAAGATAATTCCACCAACGGGTTTCTATGGCCATAGAGAATATTTCTTCTATTGATCATGAAGGCATACGATGAATAGAAAAAAAACAAAAAAAAAACAAGCGATGATATTGGATGACATCCGGTTCATGAACATGGCGTGGTTGACGCGGCGAACAAGAGAAATAGGTCAAACTAGGATGTATAGGAGATAGATTGAACATGATTTAGTGCACGTGCAAAAGGAATTGGACAGAAACTCACCGAGCGTGATGAGTTGATGCGACGAACTCGATGAGCAGTGTACGCGGACATGCGGAATTCTTCGTGTGTGGTTGACGGATCGTGTTCTTTCTTCTCTGAATGGATTCACGACATGGAGTAGAACGTTCTGGCGCAAGGGTGTGGATGGATATGCTTGGAGTCAACGGGAACGAGCACCGACGTCCATGGAGCAGCAGCTTTTTGTGGATGAATTTTGGAAGAACAGAGAAGGGAGAGGATAGGAGTTGGTGCAGGGTGGAAGAGGAGATCGTGGAGCATGTCTAGATATCTTCAAAACTGAAAATGATGGAGCTCTAAGGGCGTTAGTGGAGGGGCTCTTTCTCTCATGTAGGTTTTCTTCTCTGTAATGGTGTGCGTGCACGTGAGTGGAGGAGGAGACCAAGCACTTGAGAAGATGGCAAGTCAGAGGGAGATAAGGCAAGGGAGGAGTCAAGGAGAGGAATTAAAGGAGGAGGCAACGATGACTGTTGCCGTTTCATGTGCTTGCATTTCCTGTGTGTAGGTGAGGAAGATTAAACGTTCAGTCACCACATGAAGAAATGGGCTAAGGGCCCATGTGGAAAAGGAAATAGAGAAGGAAGAGAAAGAAAAAAAACAGTTGGCCTAAGCCCATTCGATTTGGAAGGAAAAAAATAAAGGAGGTGGGCTTCACACAGGGATAAAAAGAAAAGATATGCTAGGGAATTTCGTCCAGAGTTTTGAGGGAAGAAAAGAAATTGATTTTCCTTTAGGAAAATCTAGAGAAGGAAAAGAAGCTTAAATCATCAAACGGATTTCAGAAAAACCAAAGATAATTAGAAGGTAGATATTATAATATGTCGAAGATGACAAATTTTTAAATCCAGTTAAAAGAAAAGAACAAAATACAAATTTAATTTAAGTTGGGATTAGATCAAATTAATTCCACCAAATTTATGAAAACTCAATTTAAGCTTTATTAACAAATAAAACAAATGAAATTTTCTCATCCTGATTTTTGGAAAAAAATTCTTAAACATTCCGAGAATCGGGATGTTACAGGGGGCCACGGGTTTGTCAACGTAGTTACTAAAGGAGATAAATTTACAACAAAGCTAGTCATCGGGGAGCTAGCATGTATCATTTATTATCAGTGGGCCAACAAGTATCAGCCGGGTTGTGGGCTGCACAGTCTAAGCTTTCTTTTTTAACATGTGCAGCCCACGACATGTCGGTTTGTATTTTTTTGAGGGCCGTCATGTATCGACCGGCCTATGGCCCTCCCATCATAGGTTTTATTTTTTCTTAAACATCCACAGCCCAACTTATGTATTTTTTTTGAAGAAAGCGCAGAGGTCTGTTCTATTTTCTATATAAGAATAGGAACGCCAGGTCCACTTATGTTTCCCGTCTAACTGTATTATATATATTTAAATTATTTTATATGTTATTATATATTATTGTTATTATCATCATATATTTAACAGATACTTACATATATAAGAAAACAAATATCTCACGTATTATGAACTTATAAAAGTAAATGTTTAACAATAAAATCCTGATTTTTTTTACTTAAGGTCAATGAAAACACATGTGATTGTGTACAAAAGCTTGGTAAGATTTAAGAACCAATGTAAATAAAGCACTTAATATTTAAATATATTTATAATAAAATGCTCAGCCCCTGTTTATTTGTTGATAACATTGATGTGCCTAACCCAACATTATAATTAGAACCAGCCCAGCAAAATCGTGTATTTCGAGAAAGTGCAAATGGGCTGTAATTTTTTAGAAAAAATTAAATTGACCGCATGGACGCTACATTAATTGTTCACCAAGGCCAGCAACTTCGTGTATTTCTAGAAAGTGTAAATGGGCTGTAGTTTTTTAGGAAAAAATAAATGGGCCGCATGGACGCTACATTATTTGTTCACCCAGCGCAGTGAATGGACTGTAAATTCTAAAAAAATGGGTTGAATATGTGCGATATTTTTGGAGGCTGAAATGTGGGCCAATAGGTCGAAGCCAACGCAAGGCGTTGTCAACTTAGTCAACAAATGATTCTGACATCGATAGCCGTTGGATTTACTGTTGGGGAACGTTGCATGGGAAAAAAATTCCTACGCTCACCAAGATCCAATCTAGGAGATGACCATCTACGAGAGGAGAGATTGGATCTACATACCCTTGTAGATCGCTAAGCGGAAGCGTTAAGAAATGCAGTTGATGTAGTCGAACGTCTTCGCGATCCAATAACGATCATCCGTCCCGCGAACTCCGATCCAAGTGCCGAACGGACGGCACCTCCGCGTTCAACACACGTACGGATTGATGACGCCTTCACCACCTCGATCAAGCGAGCGGTGGTGAAGTAGTAGCTCGAGTCCTCCGGCAGCACGAAGGCGTGATGGCGGCGGTGGTGGTGGAATCTCAGCAGAGCTTTGCTAAGCACTACGGAGAGGAAGAGGTCTACGAGGGAGAGGAAGGGCAGCACCGTGGCGTGGAGATCTGCTCAAGGGTGCGACTGCCCTCTCTCTACCTCTCTATATATAGGGGGAAGGGAGGAGGAGGAGGGGCGCCCTAGATCCCATCTAGGGCGGCGGCGGCCGCAAGGGATGGGAAACCCTAGATGGGTTTTGGCCCTCCCCCTAGGAGACTTGGCCCCCAAGCCAGGTGGAGGCAAAACCATAGGGAGGCGCCCCCACCTCTTCTGGCAACGTGGGATGGGGTGAGGGGGCGCACAGCCCCTTAAGTGGGCTGGTGTACCCCCTCCCCTTGGCCCATGAGGCCCCCCAACACTTGCCGGGGCCCCCCGAAACCCCTTTC
This sequence comes from Thinopyrum elongatum, assembly GCA_011799875.1. NCBI lineage: Eukaryota > Viridiplantae > Streptophyta > Magnoliopsida > Poales > Poaceae > Thinopyrum > Thinopyrum elongatum. Next base: position 416,282,972 of record CM022301.1, read on the forward strand.
GGTCATGTTGGTCATCACCCGGTACCCCCGGAACAATTCTGGACTCCAATACCCTTCGTCCAATATATCAATCTTCACCTCCAGACCATTTAGGAGTTCCTCATCATGTCCGGGATCTCATCCGGGACTCCCAACAACCTTCGGTAACCACCATAATGACTCAACTATACTTATATCGTCACCAAACGTTAAGTGTGTAGACCCTGCGGGTTCGAGAACTATGCAGACATGACCGAGACACCTCTACGGTCAATAACCAATAGCGGGACCTGGATGCCCATATTGGTTCCTACATATTCTACTAAGATCTTTATCGGTCAAACCTCGATGTCAAGGATTCAGCTAATCCCGTATGTAGTTCCCTTTGTCTATCGGTATGTTACTTGCCCGAGATTCGATCGTCGGTATCTCCATACCTAGTTCAATCTCATTACCGGCAAGTCTCTTTACTCGTTTCTGAAAGTGTAACTAATCCCCGGGTGGTTTTGGTAATTCATAACAACATATAGCTCATTGAACTAATATCCATTCAAGTTGAATATTTCAGAAAGTTCAATGATTGGCATGGCATGGACTAGAGATGTGGACCCCTCAAAATTCTAAGGACACATATTGGCAAAAGCTCAAGACTCTTCATTTATATTTTAGTGATCCAAGATCGCATTGAGTACATAGGAAAGCCAATACTATTAAAAGGGGATGAGGTGTTGCTTAATGGTCTACTTGCTTAAAGTGATTAGTGATATTGCTCCAAAACCCTCAACCACTTTATCATTTCCACATATGTCCAAAACTCCAAGTCAAACTCGGCCCTATTGATTTGATCTATTCGGCGCCACCGAGTTCAGTTGACATAGCCACTGCCAGAAACCCTAAATGATTCGGTCACACCGATACGGATCTCGGTCTCACCGAGATGGCCCTGCAAACTCTCTGTTTCCCTTTGTAACATTTTGGTCTCACCGAAATGAGCGATCGGTCCCACCGAGTTTGCTTGACCAACTCTCTGTTTGCTCTTTGCTGAAATCGGTCTCACCGAGTTCATGCAATCGGCTTCACCAAGATGAGGTTTTGCCCTAGCCCTTGCACATCGGTCCCACCGAGTTGTTCCAGTCGGTCCCACCAAGATTCCTAACATTCACATTTTGAACTGAATCGGTCTCACCGAGTTCTTCTATTCGATCTTACCGAGTTGAGTCAAATGTGTGTAACGGTTGGATTTTGTGTGGAGGCTATATATACCCCTCCACCCCTTCTCCATTTAAGAGAGAGCCATCAGAACGTGCCTACACTTCCACTACTCATTTTCTGAGAGAGAACCATCTACTCATGTGTTGAGACCAAGATATTCCAATCCTACCACAAGAATCTTGATCTCTAGCCTTCCCAAGTTGCTTTCCACTCAAATCATCTTTCCACCATAGCCAAATCTGTGAGAGAGAGTTGAGTGTTGGGGAGACTATCATTTGAAGCACAAGAGCAAGGAGTTCATCATCAACACACCATTTATTACCTTTTGGAGAGTGGTGTCTCCTAGATTGGTTAGGTGTTGCTTGGGAGCCTCCGACAAGATTGTGGAGTTGAACCGAGAAGTTTGTAAGGGCAAGGAGATCGCCTACTTCGTGAAGATCTACCCGAGTGAGGCAAGTCCTTCGTGGGCGATGGCCATGGTGGGATAGACAAGGTTGCTTCTTCGTGGACCCTTCGTGGGTGGAGCCCTCCGTGGACTCGCGCAGCCGTTACCCTTCGTGGGTTGAAGTCTCCATCAATGTGGATTTATGATAGCACCACCTATCGGAACCACGCCAAAAATCTCCGTGTCTACATTGCGTTTGCCTTCTCCAAACCCTTCCCTTTACCTTCATATGCAATGTTTACTTTCCGCTGCTATACTCTTAGAATTGCATGTGTAGGTTGATTGCTTGACTTGTACTAGTTGTTAAAATCTGCCAACAATTAAAATTGGGAAAAGGCTAGATTTTTATTTGGTCAAGTAGTCTAATAACCCACTCTAGACCTACTTTCGATCCTACAAGTGGTATCAGAGCTTTGGTCTCCATTTGCCTTGATTTTCATAGCTTTGGTGATCACAGCCTTGGTTTCACAACCTAGGAGAGTGTGGCGTCTAGCGAGGGAAATTACCACCGTAGAGGTCCTTACTTTGATGGTACTAATTTTGCTAGTTGGAAGTATAAGATGAAAATGCATATTCTTGGTCATAACCCCGCCATTTGGGCTATTGTGCGAATTGGCTTGCAAGGTGAATACTTCGAGGATGGAAGAGAACCGGATCGTGAAGCGTCCGCGGAAGAATTGAAGATGATGCAATACAATGCTCAAGCTTGCGATATTCTCTTCAACGGATTGTGCCCTGAAGAATTCAACAAAATCTGCCGCCTTGAGAATGCAAAGGAAATTTGGGATACTTTGGTTGATATACACGAAGGTACCGAGTCCGTCAAGGAATCCAAATTGCATGTGCTTCAAAGTCAACTTGACAAGTTCAAAATGAAGGATGGTGAAGGTGTCGCCGAAATGTACTCTAGGCTTGCTCTCATCACAAATGAGATTGCCGGCTTAGGAAGCGAAGAGATGACCGACAAATTCATCATCAAGAAGATCCTAAGAGCCTTGAATGGGAAATATGATACCGTGTGCACCTTGATCCAAATGATGCCCAACTACAAAGAACTCAAGCCAACGGAAGTCATTGGTAGAATTATTGCTCATGAGATGTCACTCAAGGATAAGGAAGAGCTCCACAACAAGTCAAGTGGTGCTTACAAAGCTTCATGTGATGCTCCTACAACATCAAGTGAGAAACAAGTCTTCAATGAAGAATTGAGCTTAATGGTGAAGAACTTCAACAAATTCTACAAGAATAGAAGCAAAGAGAGAAGTTCCAAGTCAAGGTCCTACAATGACAACAGATCTTCTAGTCGTGATCGCAATTGCTACAATTGTGGAAGACCCGAACACTACTCCAATGAGTGTACAACTCCCTACAAGAGAAGAGAAGATTCACCTAAGAGGAGAAGTAAAAGAGATGAATCACCACCAAGAGAGAGAAGGAGTAGAGATGATCGTTATGAACGAATACCCTATCGTAGAAGCAAGGATTCGGAAAGGAAGGACAAGTCATCAAAGAGCTACACAAGACGAAGACATCAAGCTCACGTTGGTGAATGGGTATCCGGTTCCGACTCCGACAACTACTCCGAGAGAAGTTATCACTCCGACTCCGAATATACTCAAGATGAAGGTGTTGCCGGTCTTGCACTTGTGTCATCCAACTCCTACGACATATTTGACTCACCAAATGAAGGAATTGGAAGATGCTTCATGGCTAAAGTCCCTAAGGTATCACACCCCGAGTATGTTGATTTCAATAGTGATGAAGATGATTTGCTAGGTGATGATGATTTACTTGTTGACAACACTAGTGATGAAAACTATGATGAAATTGCTATTAATCATGCTAATCAATATAAAACGAATGACAATGATAAGAAGGAGATTGAGCATCTAACTAAAGAACTAAACACTCTTAAGTTAGCTCATGAAACTACTTTAGAGGATCATCAAGAGCTTTTAAAGACTCATTAGAAGCTACGCCTCGAGAAGCTCAACTTAGAGCAAGAGCATGGGTTCTTAAAAGCAATAAATGATGATCTTCGAAAGAAGAGTTCTTCTTACATTGCCAAGCGTTTACTCTTGTCTACTTATATGCCACAAGTAAAATCTAGCAACAAGAGCAAGAAAGATTCTTCTTCTAGTAGTAACAATAACAATGTTAAATCCAATATTGTTACTTCTAGTAGTTCTCTTGATTCCACAAATGATTCTCTTAGCCAAGTTACACTTGAGCAAGAAAATAGCTTATTGAAGGGAATTATAGAGAAAGGTGTTTACAAGAGCCTTACCGAAAGTAAGCAATTTGAGGAAATTGTACGCAAGCAAGGAAGGCACCGGAAGAATCAAGGTGTTGGTTTTGAATGAAAGTTCAATGCCAATGGAGTTGAGTGGGAAGAAGATCAATACCCCAAGACGAAGTTTGTTCCTCAACAAGAGAAGTATGATCCCACTTCTTTCAAGGGAACACAAGCTCAAGATGATCTTCCACCACAAGACCACAAGCTAAAAGGCAAGGACAAGCTTCAAGAAGAGATTGATGCATTTGAAGAAGCTCCTAAGGCCATGGTCAAGTGGGTTCCCAAGACTACATCAAGTTCTACTTCATCAAGTACAACTACAACTCCAAGGATTCCCATCAAGTTGATGTGGATCCCAAAGAAGAAGAACTAGAGAGTTCTTAAGGGTGACTCCGCCAACATACTTCACTCATATTCATTTTGGCAAGGACAAGTGCAATCAACTTCCATATCTTGCACTAGTTCAAGGAGTCACAAACCCTCTTGTTGGTAAGACAAGGGACAAGGAAACCTAATGCTTTCATGGACATCATCATATGTGTGCTTCACTCTATGTCTATGGATATCCTTGTATGTTCCTTGTGGGACTAACCCGTGTAGGTATTGAAAGTGCAACTCACTCCAATGGATTGATCCAAATGATCTACATCAACATTAAGCATCCACATCTTCAACACCTACATGAAGTCATCATCGACAAAACCCAAGGTTAGTTCATCCCTCTAAGGGGGGATATCACATCTAGGGGGAGCTTTGCTCTAAGAATTGAGCTAAAGCAACTCTAATGGTGTGAACACAACAATGCTTTATGTAAAAGTGGTAACCCCACTTGTGCTTAAACGATGAGTATGACCTATGATCAAATGTTCTCATTTGACTCCTAAGTCAATATACTCGTATATAGATGACCTAGTCATCGCCAATTGCTTGATAGATGCTAGAGTGTTTGTGCATGATTTGCCACATGTTTTATTTGCCATCTTATTGTGTGAGCATGTTGGTTGCATAATTTTCTCCATTAGAGGACATCCATTTGTTGCTTTGATTGTTTGGTTTTCTTTTTGCCAAATAGATGGACAAGAATGCCTAAGTGCTCCCTCTAGCTATCTATGCTTTTTCTCGTCTCAAACTCTATTCATGCTACATCACAAAGTTTGAACAAGTCGAATTCGGACCCTCCGGGTGAGGAGCACTTGGAGCCACCGATCCGTCAAGGGCTTAACTTCCAAAACCTCTTAATGCCTTTCGGTCAGACCAACTCACTCCTATTGGGTCTCACCGAAATCATTAAGTTGATCTAGGTTTTCAATCTCGGTGCAACCGATTAGAACCATTCGGTCACACCGAGTTGCAGCAACTGCTAGCAGTTTTGCATCTCGGTGCCACCGAGTCGTTCCACTCGGTCACACTGACAGTGACTGGGTATATATACCACGGGTTGAAATTTTGGAAATTTCTTCAAAACACTCGATCGCGCCTCCCAGCTCTGCCGCCCCCTTGGTCTCCGGATCATCGCCGTCATCGCCAGTGACCTCCTGCCGCTGGTCTCCGCCGCCGTCAATGGAATTCTCATTGTCGTTGCCACCGTAGCAAATCCTTCGCCAAGTTAGCGTATGGATTTGACCCTTTATGCTTTCTATAACTCCGATTCTTGCCCAAAGTATAATGCCTATGTTCTTCCCACGCATGAGATTGATCTATCCACCGAAAGAATTCCTTAGAATAGATTTGATCCAAAAACTTAGGGTTAGGTTTCCGCCGAACTCATCTCGGACCGATCGATCTGAGGATCTCGGTCACACCGATTAGCCCTGGCCATTGCACAAGTACAACTCGGTCTGACCGAAGTGTACTGATCGGTGCGACCGAAATCACTTTCTCTGTGAAACCCTAGCATCTCGGAGTCACCGAACTGCATTTCGGTCTGACCGAAACTGTGTGTTTAGACTCTGTTAGTGCTTTGGTGTCACCGAGTTTTTCAAATCGGTAGCTTCGAAATGCTTTCTGCAGAAAACTAAAATTAAGTCTTTGTCTCAATATTTTTGCAAAATAAGCTGCACTTTGTGATGCTCATCCATTCTATCTATACCCAACTATTCACAGGGTCAGTTTCAGCAATGTCAGAGGGCAGTGATAGTCAGAACAAGTCTGAAGAGCAGGTCAACCTCAGTGAGGGCACTAGTCCCTCAAGCAGCTATGATGAGGGGAGCAGAAGCACTCCCAGCAACTTGCCTAAGGCAGCAACCAGGACAAGGAAGAAGAGAACATCTGAATCTGAGGATGAGGATTTTGTTGTTGAGGAGGAGGTGACCTCCAAGAAGAAAGTACTCAAGAAAGAGTATGCTGCTGCTACAACCAAGCCTGGAATGCCCAACAAAGCTCCTGCTAAGAGAGCTCCAATGTCTAAAGCTAGGAAATCCTCTGTTGCTCAAGAGCAAGCACAGCCAGCAAGTGGTGCTGGAAAAGAGAAGAAGAGGAAGGAGAGAGTCAAAAAGACCATTGCCAGCGTCATTGGCAAACCTTTTATGATGAGAGATTCTGATGAAGAAGATGAGGAGGAGGAAGAGCCTGTTGCACCTCCTGCAAAGACTCAGAAGCTTATGGGGGATGCCATAAGGACTGGGGCTGCTCCATCTAAGCCCAAGTCTGCCCCCAAGCCTCCAGCTCAAGCTCAAGCTCCAAAACCATCTGCACCCAAGAGATCAACTAGGAACATCCCTGCTGCTGAAAAGAATAAGGCCCCAGTGCCTGAAGCTCAAGAAGAAGAAGAGTATCTAGTGATCAGAAAGTTGAAGCCCAAGATTCCAGATCATAGTGATGATCATCCTGTGGCAGAAAATATGAAGCTGAGAAAGGATGCAGGTCTGAGACTTTGGAGACAGACTGATCCCTATGCCACTAGGAGGAGAACTGCTGTAGACTACCGCTTTCACACCAAGGAACAGCAAGATTTCTATGAGACTGTCCTGTTGGACAAGAAGCCCATAGTATGTGACATGAAGTGGGTTGACTGGAAATACATTGATGAAAATGAAGACTATTTCCCAGGTGTGCATGAGAGCTTCAGAATGAATGAAGTTGACAAATTTGTTGGACAGAAGTTGACTAAGTGGAACGATGAGATGATCATGCAATTCTATTCCACTGCTCACTTTTATCCTGATGGAAAGATTGTCTGGATGACTGAAGGTACAAGGTATCAATCAACAATCTCAGAACGGGCCAAGCTGATCAATGCCCCAGAGGAAAATGACACTGATGTATATGCTAGCCTAGGAAGGATCACAACTCCATGGCCAACATGTATAAGACTATTCCTGATGATGCCCTGGAGACACACAAGCTTGGATCAATATACTATCTGTTGTCTGGTTTGACCACTATCAACACTATCTTGAGGCACACTCTTTTGCCCAAGTCAGGAGATCATAGAATGATCCGTGATCACTCAATCAATTTGCTTCACATGTTTGATGTGCCACAGAAATTTAAGGTGATGACCTTGATTGTAGAAACTGTGAAGAGAACAGCTGCTGATCAAAAGAGATCTTGTGGATATGCCCCTCACATTCAAATGTTGATCAATTCCAAGATGGGAACCGGGACATATCTTCTTAATAAAGAGCATCTTCCCCCGAGGCCAGATTTTGAGGACAATGAGGTTGTCATGGATGCTTCCCATCCTACTAGTGCAGAAGCCCAGGAGAAGAGAGAGAAAGCAAAAGCTGCAAAAGCAGTGAAGGCAGCCAGTGCACTAGATGCCTCCACAGTGATGCTCAAGACCAAGCAAGATCAAATTAGTTATCTGCTTGAGGCTACAGTGAGAATTGAGAAGGGCTTGGCCACCCTGACTCAAAATCAAGAAAGTCTTGAGAGGATCATTGAGACTAAATTCCATGGCCTAGATGTGAAGGTCACTGAGATACAGACTACTGTGGAGAAGCTCCAAGAAGAAGCTGAGGACAGGGAGGATAGAACAACAACAGATACTTTTCAGAGAGTGCCAAGGGCACAAAGGTCATCAGCAGTGCCAGTTGTCATAGATACCAGGACTACTACTTCAGCACCTGCAGCAACTGCCACGGTTGTACCTCCAGTGTCAACCCCTCCAGCTCCACAGACTTCCTCAGAAGCTTTTGCAGATGCCCTCCTCTCCACGCCATCTACGCACACCGGAGCGACAAGCCAGAAGACTCCTTCTTGAGTTCCCGTAGATCGTGCCTAGAGTGTCGCATAGCACTATACGTTTTCAAACTTTTTGGTAACTTGTTGCCAAAGGGGGAGAAAGTGTATAGATCATAGGCTTCGAGAGAGAGTGTTTTGCCTTTTATTTGCCTCTCTTGCTACTTTGATCGTTTGGTTGTTTGATTCCTATGCTACTATTTGTGTTATGCTAGTGAGATACTTATGTGATCATGTGTTTGATCATACTATGCCTTAATGTGTGCTTGCATGATTATATCTATGATATATGTGTATGATCAATCACTCTTACCCTTGGCGATGAGTGCATGTTATTTAACTCTTATCATTTTGAGCGCTCCACCAAGATGTATGTGACATGGAAGAGTAACCCATGGTCCTAATTGATTGTGCATTTGCATTCAAAAGCAAATTTTAAATAGTGCACAAATTTAGGGGGAGCTCTTGCTTATCACATACTTCTCAAACGACAATGTATTTCATTCATATTATCATTTGTCGAAGTTTTGATCTATATGTTGTCATCAATTACCAAAAAGGGGGAGATTGAAAGTGCAACTAATCCCCGGGTGGTTTTGGTAATTCATAACAACATATAGCTCATTGAACTAATATCCATTCAAGTTGAATATTTCAGAAAGTTCAATGATTGGCATGGCATGGACTAGAGATGTGGACCCCTCAAAATGCTAAGGACACATATTGGCAAAAGCTCAAGACTCTTCATTTATATTTTAGTGATCCAAGATCACATTGAGTCCATAGGAAAGCCAATACTATTAAAAGGGGATGAGGTGTTTCTTAATGGTCTACTTGCTTAAAGTGCTTAGTGATATTGCTCCAAAACCCTCACCCACTTTCTCATTTCCACATATGTCCAAAACTCCAAGTTAAACTCGGCCCTACCAATTTGATCTATCCGGAGCCACCGAGTTCAGTTGACATAACCACTGCCAGAAACCCTAAATGATTCGGTCACACCGATACGGATCTCGGTCTCATCGAGATGGCCCTGCAAACTCTCTGTTTCCCTTTGTAACATTTCAGTCTCACCGAAATGAGCGATTGGTCCCACCGAGTTTGCTTGACCAACTCTCTGTTTGCTCTTTGCTGAAATCGGTCTCACCGAGTTCATGCAATCGGCTTCACCGAGATGAGGTTTCGTCCTAGCCCTTGCACATCGGTCCCACCGAGTTGTTCCAATCGGTCCCACCGAGATTCCTATTGTTCACATTTTGAACTGAATCGGTCTCACCGAGTTCTTCTATTCGGTCTGACCGAGTTGAGTCAAATGTGTGTAACGGTTGGATTTTGTGTGGAGGCTATATATACCCCTCCACCCCCTTCTCCATTTAAGAGAGAGCCATCAGAACGTGCCTACACCTCCACTACTCATTTTCTGAGAGAGAACCACCTACTCATGTATTGAGACCAAGATATTCCAATCCTACCACAAGAATCTTGATCTCTAGCCTTCCCAAGTTGCTTTCCACTCAAATCATCTTTCCACCATAGCCAAATCTATGAGAGAGAGTTGAGTGTTGGGGATACTATCATTTGAAGCACAAGAGCAAGGAGTTCATCATCAACACACCATTTATTACCTTTTGAAGAGTGGTGTCTCCTAGATTGGTTAGGTGTCGCTTGGGAGCCTCCGACAAGATTGTGGAGTTGAACCAAGCAGTTTGTAAGGGCAAGGAGATCCCCTACTTCGTGAAGATCTACCCGAGTCAGGCAAGTCCTTCGTGGGCGATGGCCATGGTGGGATAGACAAGGTTGCTTCTTCGTGGACCCTTCGTGGGTGGAGCCCTCCGTGGACTCGCGCAGCCGTTACCCTTCATGGGTTGAAGTCTCCATCAACGTGGATGTACGATAGCACCACCTATCAGAACCATGCCAAAAATCTCCGTGTCTACATTGCGTTTGCCTTCTCCAAACCCTTCCCTTTACCTTCATATGCAATGTTTACTTTCCGCTGCTATACTCTTAGAATTGCATGTGTACGTTGCTTGCTTGACTTGTACTAGTTGCTAAAATCTGCCAACAATTAAAATTGGGAAAAGGCTAGATTTTTATTTGGTCAAGTAGTCTAATCACCCCCCCCTCTAGACCTACTTTCGATCCTACAGTTTCGTAATACAAGATCCCATGGCTAACCATTAGTCGCATTGCTTGCAAGCTCATTGTGATGATGTATTACCGAGTGGGCCCTGAGATAACTCTCCGTCATACGGAGAGACAAATCCCAGTCTGATCCATGCCAACTCAACAGACACCCTCGGAGATGCCTGTAGAGCACCTTTATAGTCACCCAGTTACGTTGCGATGTTTGGTACACACAAGGTATTCCTCCGGTGTCAGTGAGTTGCATGATCTCATGGTCATAGGAACATATACTTGACATGCAGAAAACGATGGCAATAAACTTGACACGATCATATGCTACATTCATAGTTTGGGTCTTGTCCATCACATCATTCTCCTAATGATGTGATCCCGTTATCAAATGACAACTCATGTCTATGGCTAGGAGACCATAGCCATCTTTGATCAACGAGCTAGTCCGGTAGAGGCTCACTATGGACATGCTGTTGTCTATGTATCCACACATGCATTTGAGTTTCCAGTCAATACAATTATAGCATGGATAATAAACGGTTATCATGAACAAGGAAATATAATAATAACCACTTTATTATTGCCTCTAGGGCATGTTTCCAACAGTCTCCCACTTGCACTAGAGTCAACAATCTAGTTTTACATGGTAATGAATCTAACACCCATAGAGTTCTGGTGTTGATCATGTTTTGCCCGTGGAAGAGGTTTAGTCAACGGATCTGCAACATTCAGATCCGTATGTACTTTGCAAATGTTTATGTCCTCCTCCTTGACCCAGTCGCGGTTGGAATTGAAGCATCGCTTTATGTGTCTGGTTCTCTTGTGAAACCTTGGTTCCTTGGCCAGAGCAATGGCACCAGTGTTGTCACAGAGCAGAGTCATTGGGTCCAGTGCACTAGGCACAACTCCAAGATCTGTCATGAACTGCTTCATCCAGACACCTTCCGTCACTGCCTCCGAGGCAGCTATGTACTCCGCTTCGCATGTAGAATTAGCTACCACGCTTTGCTTGGAACTGCACCAGCTTACCGCTCCCCCATTTAGAATATATACGTATCCGGTTTGAGACTTAGAGTCATCCAGATCAGTGTCAAAGCTTGCATTGATGTAACCCTTTACGACGAGCTCTTGATCACCTCCATAAACAAGAAACATTTCCTTAGTCCTTTTCAGGTACTTAAGGATATTCTTTACCGCTGTCCAGTGATCCATTCCTGGATTACTTTGAAACCTTCCGGCCATACTTATGGCAAGGATGACATCCGGTCTTGTGCACAGCATTGCATACATGATAGAGCCTATGGCAGAAGCATAGGGGATGACACTCATCTTTTCTCTATCTTCTGTAGTCGCTGGGCATTGAGTCTGACTCAACTTCACACCTTGCAAAACAGGCAAGAACCCCTTCTTGGACTGATCCATTTTGAACTTCTTCAAAATCTTATCAAGGTATGTGCTTTGTGAAAGTCATATTAAGCGTCTCGATCTATCTATATAGATCTTGATGCCTAATATGAAAGCAGCTTCTCCTAGGTCCTTCATTGAAAAACTCTTGTTCAAATATTCCTTCACATTTTCTAAAAGTTCTATATTGTTTCCAATCAGCAATATGTCATCCACATATAATAATAGAAATGCTATAGCGCTCCCACTCACTTTCTTGTAAATACAAGATTCTCGAAAAACTTGTATAAACCCAAATGCCTTGATCACCTCATCAAAGCGAAGATTCCAACTCTGAGATGCTTGCACCAGTCCATAAATGGATCCCTGGAGTTTGCACACTTTGTCGGCATTCTCTGGATTGACAAAACCTTCCGGTTTCATCATATACAACTCTTCCTTCAGGAAACCATTAAGGAACGTTGTTTTGACTTCCATCTGCCAGATTTCATAATAAAAAAATGCAGCTATTGCTAACATGATTCTGACAGACTTAAGCATCGCTACGGGTGAGAAAGTCTCATCGTAGTCAACTCCTTGAACTTGTGAAAACCCCTTTGCCACAAGTCGAGCTTTATAGATGGTGACATTACCGTCCGCGTCCGTCTTCTTCTTGAAGATCCATTTATTCTGAATGGCCTTTCGCCCTTTAGGTAATACTTCCAAAGTCCATACTTTGTTTTCATACATGGATCCCATCTCGGATTTCATGCCCTCTAACCATTTGTCGGAATCCGGGCCCACCATCGCTTCTCCATAGCTCGTAGGTTCGCCGTTGTCCAACAACATGACCTCTAAGACAGGGTTACCGTACCACTCAAGAGCTGTACGTACCCTTGTCGACCTACGAGGTTCGATAGTAACTTGATCCGAAGCTTCATGATCATCATCATTAGCTTCCTCTTCAACTGACATAGGTGCCACAGAAACATCTTTCTGTGCTGCACTACTCTCTGGTTGAAGTAAAGGTTCAACAACCTCATCAAGTTCTATCTTCCTCCCACTCAATTCTTTCGAAAGAAAACTCTTTCTCGAGAAAGGACCCGTTCTTAGCGACAAACACTTTGCCTTCAGATCTGAGATAGAAGGTTTACCCAACCATCTCTTTTGGGTTTCCTATGAAGACGCATTTGTCCACTTTGGGTTCGAGCTTTTCCGGCTGAAGAATTTTGACATAAGCATCGCAGCCCCAAACCTTAAGAAACGACAACTTAGGTTTCTTGCCAAACCACAGTTCATACAGTGTCATCTCCATGGACTTAGATGGTGCCCTATTTAAAGTGAATGCAGCTGTCTCTAACACATACCCCCAAAACGATAGTGACAGATCGGCAAGAGACATCATAGAACGCACCATATCCAATAAGGTACGATTACGATGTTCGGACCCACCATTACGCTGTGGTGTTCCAAGTGGCGTCAACTGTGAAACAATTCCACATTGTCTTAAGTGATTACCAAACTCATAACTGAGATACTCTCCTCCTCAATCAGATCTTAGGAATTTGATCTTCTTGTTACGATGATTCTCAACTTCACTCTAAAATTGCTTGAACTTTTCAAACGTTTCAGACTTATGCTTCATTAAGTAAATATACCCATATCTACTCAAGTCATCGGTGAAGGTGAGAAAGTAACGATATACATCGCGCACGTCAACGCTCATCGGACCACACACATCAGTATGTATGATGTCCAACAAGTCAGTTGCCCGTTCCATTGTTCCAGAAAACGGGGTTTCAGTCATCTTGCCCATGAGGCATGGTTCGCATGTGTCAAGTGATTCAAAATCAAGTGACTCCAAAAGTCCATTAGCATGGAGTTTCTTCATGCGTTTTACACCAATATGATCTAAGCAGCAGTGCCACAAGAAAGTGGTACTATCATTATCAACTCTACATCTTTTGGCATCAATGTTATGAACATGTGTATCATCATTATCGAGATTCAATAAGAATAAACCCCTCACAATGGGTGCATGACCATAAAAGATATTACCCATATAAATAGAACAACCATTATTCTCTGATTTAAATGAGTAACCGTCTCGCATTAAACAAGATCCATATATAATGTTCATGCTCAACGTAGGCACTAAATAACAATTATTCAGGTTCATCACTAATCCCGATGGTAATCGAAGAGTGAGCGTGCCGACGGTGATCACATCAACCTTGGAACAATTTCCCACGCGCATCGTCACTTCGTCCTTTGCCAGCCTCCGTCTATTTCGTAGTTCCTACTTTGAGTTGCAAATGTGAGCAACCGAACCGGTATCAAATACCCAGGCACTACAACCAGAGTTGGTAAGGTACACATCAATAACATGTATATCATATATACCTTTGTTGACGTTGGCCCCCTTCTTGTCGGCTAGATACTTGGGGCAGTTCCGCTTCCAGTGGCCAGTTCCCTTGCAATAGAAGAACTCAGTCTCCGGCTTGGGTCCAGCCTTGGGTTTCTTCACGGGAGGAGCAACTACTTTGCCACCTTTCTTGAAGTTTCCCTTCTTTCCCTTGCCTTTCTTGAAACTAGTGGTTTTATTCACCATCAACACTTGATGCTCCTTCTGGATGTCTGACTCAGTGACTTTCAGCATCGCGAATAGCTCGGAGACTGACTTGTTCATCCCTTGCATGTTATAGTTCAACACAAAGCTCTTGTAGCTAGGTGGTAGCGATTGAAGAACTCTGTCAGTGATAGCCTCTGGCGGGAACTCAACTCCCAACTCAGCCAGACGGTTGTAGTACCCAGACATTCTGAGTATGTGCTCACTGACAAACCCGTTCTCCTCCATCTTGCAGGCATAGAACTTATCGGAGGTCTCATACCTCTCGATCCGGGCATTCTTCTCAAAGATAAACTTCAACTCCTGGAACATCTCATATTCTCCATGACGTTCAAAAGGCCTTTGAAGTCCCGGCTCTAAGCTATACAGCATGGTGCACTAAACTATTGAGTAGTCATCAACACGCGACTGCCAGGCGTTCACAACGGCCACAGTCGCTGGAGGGGTGGCGCACCAAGCGGTGCATCAAGGACATAAGCCTTTTGGGCAGCCGTGAGGATAATCCTCAGATTACGGGCCCAGTCCACAAAGTTACTTCCATCATCTTTTAGCTTAACTTTCTCTAGGAACGCATTGAAATTCTGGGGAGCTACTGCGTGAGCCATTGATCTACAACATAAATTTGCAAAGGCAACTTTAGACTATTGTTCATGATAAATGGGTTCAATTAATCATATTACCTAAGAACTCCCACTCAAATCAACATCCCTCCGGTTGTCCGAGTGCAACACGATCCAAATTCACCAACCCAAGTCCGATCATCACGTGAGATGAGGTGGTTTCAATGGTGAACATCTCCATGTTGATCATATCTACTATATGACTCATGTTCGACCTTTCGGTCTCTTGTGTTCTGAGGCCATGTCTGTACATGCTAGGCTCATCAAGTTTAACCCAAGTGTTCCGCATGTGCAACAATGGCTTGCACCCGTTGTATGTGAACGTAGAGTCTATCACACCCGATCATCATGTGGTGCTTCGAAATGACGAAATTTCGCAATGGTGCACACTTGGGGACAACACAATTTTATCTTGAAATTTTAGTGAGGGATCACCTTATAATTCTACCGTTGTCCTAAGCAAAATAAGATGCATAAAAGGATTAACATCACCTGCAAATCATAAGTGACATGATATGGCTATCAACTTGTGCTTTAGATCTCCATCTCCAAAGCACCGGCTTGATCTCCATCGTCGCCGGCATGACACCATGATCTCCATCATGATGATCTCCATCATCGTGTCGCCATCGGGGTTGTCACGCCAACCATGCTTCTACTACTATTGCTACCGCTTAGCAATAAAGTGAAGCATTACATAGCATTTAATGATTGACACACAGGTCATACAATAATTAAATACAACCCTATGGCTCCTATCGGTTGCCGTATGCATCGACATGCAAGTCGATATAAACTATTACAAACATGATCATCTCATACATCAAATATATTTCATCATGTCTTTCGCCATATCATATCTCAACATACCCTGCAAAAACAAGTTAGACGTCCTCTAATTGTTGTTGCATGTTTTACGTGGCTGCTATGGGTATCTAGCAAGAACGATTCTTACCTACGCAAAGCCACAACGGTGATATGCAAGTTCTTATTTAACCTTCTACAAGGACCACCTTTTTCGAATCCGATTCAACTAAGGTGGGAGAGACAGACACTCGCCAGCCATCTTTATGCAACAAAGTCACATGTCAGTCGATGGAACCGGTCTCATGTACGTGGACATGTAAAGTTGGTCCGGGCCGCTTCATCCCACAATACCGCCGAATCAAGAAAAGACCAAGTAAGGAAGCAATCTGAATATCAACGCCCACAAACTCCTTTGTGTTCTACTCGTGATGTCATCTACGCATAGACCTAGCTCATGCTGCCAGTGTTGGGGAACGTTGCATGGGAAACAAAAAATTTCCTACGCTCACCAAGTTCCAATCTAGGAGATGACCATCTACGAGAGGAGATATTGGATCTACATACCCTTGTAGATCGCTAAGTGGAAGCGTTAAGAAACACGGTTGATGTACTCGAACGTCTTCGCGATCCAATCACGATCATCCGTCCCGCGAACTCCGATCCAAGTGCCAAACGGACGGCACTTCCGCGTTCAACACACGTACGGCTTGATGACGCCTTCACCTCCTCGATCCAGCGAGCGGTGGTGAAGTAGTAGCTCGAGTCCTTCGACAGCACGACGGCATGATGGCGGCGGTGGTGGTGGAATCTCAGCAGAGCTTCGCTAAGCACTACGGAGAGGAAGAGGGCTACGAGGGAGAGGAAGGGCAGCACCGTGGCATGGAGATCTGCTCAAGGGTGTGGCTGCCCTCTCTCTACCTCTCTATATATAGGGGGAAGGGAGGAGGAGGGGTGCCCTAGATCCCATCTAGGGGGGCGGCGGCCACAAGGGATGGGAAACCCTAGATGGGTTTTGGCCCACCCGCTAGGAGACTTGGCCCCCAAGCCAGGTGGAGGCAAAACCCTAGGGAGGCGCCCCCACCTCTTATGGCAATGTGGGATGGGGTGAGGGGGGCGCACAGCCCCTTAGTGGGTTGGTGTGCCCCCTCCTCTTGGCCCATGAGGCCCCCCAACACTTGCCGGGGCCCCCGAAACCCCTTTCGGTCATGCTGGTCATCACCCGGTACCCCCGGAACAATTCCGGACTCCAATACCCTTCGCCCAATATATCAATCTTAACCTCCAGACCATTTCGGAGTTCCTCGTCACGTCCGGGATCTCATCCGGGACTCCGAACAACCTTCGGTAACCACCATAATGACTCAACTATACTTATATCATCACCAAACGTTAAGTGTGTAGACCCCGCGGGTTCGAGAACTATGCAGACATGACTGAGACACCTCTACGGTCAATAACCAATAGTGGGACCTGGATGCCCATATTGGTTCCTACATATTATACTAAGATCTTTATTGGTCGAACCTCAATGTCAAGGATTCAGCTAATCCCGTATGTAGTTCCCTTTGTCTATCGGTATGTTACTTGCCCGAGATTCGATCGTCGGTATCTCCATACCTAGTTCAATCTCATTACCGGCAAGTCTCTTCACTCATTTCGTAATACAAGATCCTGTGGCTAACCCATTAATCACATTGCTTGCAAGCTCATTGTGATGATGTATTACCGACTGGGCCCTGAGATACCTCTCCGTCATACGGAGTGACAAATCCCAGTCTTGATCCATGCCAACTCAACAGACACCCTCGGAGATGCCTGTAGAGCACCTTTATAGTCACCCAGTTACGTTGCGACGTTTGGTACACACAAGGTATTCCTCTGGTGTCAGTGAGTTGCATGATCTCATGGTCATAGGACACATATACTTGACATGCAGAAAACGATAGCAATAAACTTGACACGATCATATGCTACGTTCATAGTTTGGGTCTTATCCATCACATCATTCTCCTAATGATGTGATCCTGTTATCGAATGACATCTCATGTCTATGGCTAGGAAACCATAGCCATTTTTGATCAACGAGCTAGTCCGGTAGAGGCTCACTAGGGACATGTTGTTGTCTATGTATCCACACATGCATTTGAGTTTCTGGTCAATACAATTATAGCATGGATAATAAAAGATTATCATGAACAAGGAAATATAATAATAACCACTTTATTATTACCTCTAGGGCATGTTTCCAACATTTACATCCAACGGCCGGCATTCATCTTCAATCTCTCGTCTTCTTCCTCCAGCGCCGCCAGGACCACCTGCTCCCGCCTCCGGCTGCTAGCAGCTCTACTTAGCACGCTTCGCTACAAAGCGCTACCCCACTGCCGGCCAAGCCATCCCTCCACCCCTCCACACCTCCTGTTATTCTCCGCTGACTGCAGAACCACGCCGCACCAGAACCAGTTAACCCTCGTACACCTCTCCGTCTATGACTCTACTACCGCGTCTTCCCATCATCGGCTCGTTGCCGTCCGGGGCCTCGCCGTCGTCCACCACCTTGGTGCGCTCGGCGTGGCGTGGTCAACATGGTCAACAAACGAGAGTCATCAGAAGAGGACTGTACGTGGAGAGGCTGACAGTGGGGACGCACCAGGTCCATGGACACACGCATGCAACCGCCTCATTATTACGTGAAAATAAAATTGTTCCTCCCCCTGAAAGCTGGGACCCACCATGTATATCTTCGCAAGGAAGGAAGTGCCTCCTTATTCCTGCCCCTGACAGCTGGGACCCACCAACAACATCTTTGCACGCAAGGAAGTGCCACCTTATTACGAGCAAAAAATATATGATTCCGCCCCTGACCGCTGGGACCCGCCAGCTATATATTCGCACGCAAGGAAGTGCCTCCTTGTCCTTCCTGACAGCTGGGACCCACCCGGTCGAAGCGTATGTAGCGTTGTCTGTGTACATACCGGTCGATCGGTCTGTCTGCCATGATGAACCATGGCCGAGTAAGGAGCGGTAGCAGTTCATGCAGTCCTGTCTAAATCCTGTACACATACGACAGCTACGCTGCAAAAAAGACGGCCACATACGTACATACGGGCGTGGTCTCGAACAGCAACAGTGATGGCGTCCTGTTCATCGGCAGCCAACCTGCTGGGTCGGAACGGAGGAAACAGCGTCGTGTTCATTGAGAGGCAACCGACTGGGTCGGAATACGTCCTGTTCATCGGGAGCCAACCGGCTTGGACGGAATAGCCGAAACGAATTCTGGTGTACCGCAGAACAGAGGAAACAGCCTTCTGTTCGATCACGTATGGTCGAAACAGGGTCCTGTTCATCGGGAAGGGTCTGGCGTACCGCAAAACGGAGGAAACGGACTTCTGTTCGAGTGCCTACGGTCGAAACGGGGTCCTGTTGATCGGGAGGGGTGTGGCGTACCGCAAAATGAAGGAAACGGACTTGTGTTGGAGCGCCTACGGTCGAAACGGTGTCCTGTTCATCGGGAGGGGTGTGGCGTATCGCAAAACAGGACTCCACGGCCTACTGTTCATCCACCGTCTAATGCCTCGCTCCAGCCTCCACGGGCTACTGTTCATCCACCGTCGACTTCCTCCAGCCTCCACCAGATACTGTTCATCCACGGGGGTCCTATTCATCCAGCCTCCACCGGCTACTGTTCAACCAGCCCTCCACGGGGTCCTGTTCATCCACCCTCCACCGGCTATTGTTCAACCAGCCCTCCACGGGGTCCTATTCATCCACGCCCAACCGGCTCGATCGGGTGGTGTGTGGCGGCCTCCTCTCGATCGGGGTCCTGTTCATCCAGCGGCAACGGCCTCTACTACCACGAGGTCCTATTCATCCAACCCCCACCGGGAACAGTTCATCAAGAGGCGGCAGCAGGTTCGATCGGCTTCAGTTAGCAGCAGTAGCGAAGGAATCGCTCGATCGGGTTCAGTTAACAGCCAAGGGATCGATCGATTACTCTGGTTCAGTAACGCGCGTAGCTAGTGCAATCGCTCGGGTTCAGTAAGCGAACGGCTCGCTCGGGTTCAGTTAGAGCCCAACACCTGGCACACACGCACGTACGTGTACGAGAGAAATGCGCAAACCTCCATGCATCGCTCGGCCCCGACCACCCACCGTAACCGGGAACTCCCCGAATTTTTCTTCGCCCTCGCTTCTACCACAATTTTTTCCATCATGGATGGCCCAAAGAATGTCATGCAGGTGCGTCCCCGGCCCGCCCAAGATGAAAAGCCCATTTTCTGTCATGATTTTTTGCCATAGAAGTAGGAGCCCACCACATCTATGATGATACGTGCTTTTGTCACAATTATTGTCATAGAAGTGTCATAAGCATGACAGAAAAAAATCGTTCGGGCCAAAATGTCATGGATGTGTCTTTTTTTGTAGTGGTGGGTGATGAGCTAAACGGAAGCCTAACATGTTTACCCACACAACAAGCATGGCATGTGTGAGCATCGGTTTTATCACATGAAAAAGAAAATCCCTTAAGAATATGATCAAGAGACGTGGAGCTGGGGTGACCAAGACGAGCATGCCAGAGATCGACGCCGGTCGAAAGGGCGACCGGGTCGGGTGCGGAGGACGACACTGATGACTGAGCAGCGTAGAGATCACTGGGGCTGTCACATCGGTGTAGAACCATCCGGGTACGGGCATCCTTAACAGAAAAACCGAACATGTCAAACTCAACAGTGACAGGATTATCACGAGTTAAAGTATGGACAGAAACAAGGTTTTTAATGAGGTGTGGAGACACAACAATATTGTTAAGGGATAAGGATGTAGATGGTGAAGGAAAAGTGGTATGACCGACGTGTGTAATGGGAAGAATAGACCCATCGCCAACAATAATGCGGGTGGAAGTGGTGGTGGGTCGAGATGTGATGAGATTACCGGGATGGGACACCATGTGAGAGGTGGCTCTAGTGTCCATGAACCAATCACCGCCGCTACCATAGTGAGTCGGAGTAGGGGCGGTCTGGTGGGCGGTGAGCAGCACCGGATCCCACGTTGAGTACGGTGGGGGCATAGCCAGCGACGCGAGGTAAATGCCGAAACTCGGGGTAGCAGCGAACTGCGGCGCGTGGTAGGCACCAAGACCTGGGGCGACGCCAGGCTGTGGCGCTGTGAAGAATGCCTGGTGCATTGACGGGCGAGGACCCAGAAAGCTGGGCGCCGACGCGTGGGGCATGGGCCCGGTCCAGGGTTGTACCCGCGACTCCATAAGCATCGCAGCCCCAAACCTTAAGAAACAACAACTTAGGTTTCTTGCCAAACCACAGTTCATACGATGTCGTCTCCACGGACTTAGATGGTGCCCTATTTAAAGTGAATGCAACTGTCTCTAACGCATAACCCCAAAATGATAGTGGCAAATCGGCAAGAGACATCATAGAACGCACCATATCCAATAAGGTACGATTACGACGTTCGGACACACCATTACACTGTGGTGTTTCAGGTGGCGTCAACTGTGAAACAATTCCACATTTGTCTTAAGTGATTGCCAAACTCATAACCCAGATATTCTCCCCCTCGATTGGATTGTAGGAATTTAATCTTCTTGCTACGATGATTCTCAACTTCACTCTGAAATTGCTTGAACTTTTCAAACGTCTCAGACTTATGCTTCATTAAGTAAATATACCCATATCTACTCAAGTCATCGGTGAAGGTGAGCAAGTAACGATATCCACCGCGCGCGTCAATGCTCATCGGACCGCACACATCAGTATGTATGATTTCCAACAAGTCACTTGCCCGTTCCATTGTTCCGGATAACGGGGTTTTGGTCACCTTGCCCATGAGGCATGGTTCGCATGTGTCAAGTGATTCAAAATCAAGTGACTCCAAAAGCTCATCAACATGGAGTTTCTTCACGCGCTTAACACCAATATGACCTAAGCGGCAGTGCCACAAGAAAGTGGTACTATCATTATCAACTCTACATCCTTTGGCATCAATGTTATGAACATGCGTATCATCACTATCGAGATTCAATAAGAATAAACCCCTCACCATGGGTGCATGACCATAAAAGATATTACCCATATAAATAGAACAACCATTATTCTCTGATTTAAATGAGTAACCGTCTTTCATTAAACAAGATCCATATATAATGTTCATGCTCAACGTAGGCTAAATAACAATTATTCAGGTTCATCACTAATCTCGATGGTAATCGAAGAGCGAGCGTGCCGACGGTGATCACATCAACCTTGGAACCATTTCCCATGTGCATCGTCACTTCGTCCTTCGCCGGCCTTCATCTATTCCGTAGTTCCTGCTTTGAGTTGCAAATGTGAGCAACTGAACCAGAGTTGGTAAGGTACACATCAATAACATGTATATCATATATACATTTGTTGACGTTGGCCCCTTTCTTGTCGGCCAGATACTTGGGGCAGTTCCGCTTCCAGTGGCCAGTTCCCTTGCAATAGAAGCACTCAGTCTCCGGCTTGGGTCCAACCTTGGGTTTCTTCATGGGAGGAGCAACTGCTTTGCCACCTTTCTTGAAGTTTCCCTTCTTTCCCTTGCCTTTCTTGAAACTAGTGGTTTTATTCACCATCAACACTTGATGCTCCTTCTGCATGTCTAACTCAGCGACTTTCAGCATCGCAAACAGCTCGGAGACCGACTTGTTCATCCCTTGCATGTTATAGTTCAACACAAAGCTCTTGTAGCTAGGTGGTAGCGATTGAAGAACTCTGTCAGTGACAGCCTCTGGCGGGAGCTCAACTCCTAACTCAGCCAGACGGTTGTAGTACCCAGACATTCTGAGTATGTGCTCACTGACAGACCCGTTCTCCTCCATCTTGCAGGCATAGAACTTATCAGAGGTCCCATACCTCTCGATCCGGGCATTCTTCTCATAGATAAACTTCAACTCCTAGAACATCTCATATGCTCCATGATGTTCAAAACGCCTTTGAAGTCCCGGCTCTAAGCTATACAGCATGGCGCACTGAACTATTGAGTAGTCATCAACACGCGACTGCCTGGCGTTCACAACGTCCACAGTCGCTGGAGGGGGTGGCACACCTAGTGGTGCATCAAGGACATAAGCCTTTTGGGCAGCCGTGAGGATAATCCTCAGATTACGAGCCCAGTCCACAAAGTTACTTCCATCATCTTTCAGCTTAACTTTCTCTAGGAACGCATTGAAATTCAGGGGAGCTACTGCGCGAGCCATTGATCTACAACATAAATTTGCAAAGATAACTTAGACCATTGTTCATGATAAATGAGTTCAATTAATCATATTACCTAAGAACTCTCCCTCAAATCAACATCCCTCCGGTTGTACGAGTGTAACACGATCCAAATTTGCCAACCCAAGTCCGATCATCACGTGAGATGAGGTGGTTTCAATGGTGAACATCTCTATGTTGATCATAGCTACTATATGACTCGTGTTCGACCTTTCGGTCTCTTGTGTTCCGAGGCCATGCCTGTACATGCTAGGCTCGTCAAGTTTAACCCAAGTGTTCCGCATATGCAAAACTGGCTTGCACCCGTTGTATGCGAACGTAGAGTCTATCACACCCGATCATCACGTGGTGCTTCGAAATGACGAACTTTCGCAATGGTGCACACTTGGGGAGAACACAATTTTATCTTGAAATTTTAGTGAGGGATCACCTTATAATGCTACCGTCGTCCTAAGCAAAATAAGATGCATAAAAGGATTAACATCACATGCAAATCATAAGTGACATGATATGGCCATCAACTTGTGCTTTTGATCTCCATCTCTAAAGCACCGGCATGATCTCCATCGTCACCGGCATGACACCATGATCTCCATCATCATGATCTCCATCATCGTGCCGCCATCGGGGTTGTCACGCCAACCATGATTCTACTACTATTGCTACTGCTTAGCGTTAAAGTAAAGCATTACATAGCGCTTAATGATTGACACGCAGGTCATACAATAATTAAAGACAACCCTATGGCTCCTGCCGGTTGCCGTATTCATCGACATGCAAGTCGATATAAACTATTACAAACATGATCATCTCATACATCAAATATATTTCATCATGTCTTTGGCCATATCATATCACAACATACCCTGCAAAAACAAGTTAGACGCCCTCTAATTGTTGTTGCATGTTTTACGTGGCTGCTATGGGTATCTAGCAAGAACGATTCTTACCTATGCAAAGCCACAAAGGTGATATGCAAGTTGCTATTTAACCTTCTACAAGGACCGCCTTTGTCGAATCCGATTCAACTAAGGTGGGAGAGACAGTCACCCGCCAGCCATCTTTATGCAACAAAGTCACATGTCAGTCAATGGAACCGGTCTCATGTACGTGGACATGTAAAGTTGGTCTGGGGCGCTTCATCCCACAATACCGCCGAATCAAGAAAAGACCAAGGAAGGAAACAATCTGAATATCAACGCCCACAAACTCCTTTGTGTTCTACTCGTGATGTCATCTACGCATAGACCTAGCTCATGATGCCACTGTTGGGGAACGTTGCATGGGAAACAAAAATTTTCCTACGCTCACCAAGATCAATCTAGGAGATGAACATCTACGAGAGGAGAGATTGCATCTACATACCCTTGTAGATCGTTAAGCGGAAGCATTAAGAAACGCGGTTGATGTAGTCGAACGTCTTCGCGATCCAATCACGATCCGTCCCGCGAACTCCCGATCTAGCGCCGAACGGACGGCACCTCCGCGTTCAACACACGTACGGCTTGATAACGCCTCGATCCAGCAAGCGATGGTGAAGTAGTAGCTCGAGTCCTCCGGCAGCATGACGGCATGGTGGCGGTGGTGGTGGAGAAATCTCGGCAGAGCTTCGCTAAGCACTACAGAGAAGAAGATGGCTATGAGGGAGAGGAGGGGCAGCGCCGTGGCACGAATAGATCTGTATGGGTGCGGCTGCCCTCTCTCCACCTCTCTATATATAGGGGGAAGGGAGGAAGAGGGGCGCCCCTAGATCCCATCTAGGGGGCGGCGGCCAAGGCAGATGGGGGCGACCCCTAGGGAAACCCTAGGGTGGCTTGCCCCCCAAGCCAGGTGGAGGGAACCCTAGAGGGGGTGCCCCACCTCTCCTGGTTACATGAGATGGGGTGAGGGGGACGCACAACCCCTTAGTGGGCTGGTTTGCCCCCTCCCCTTTGGCCCATGAGACCCCCAACACTTGCCGGGGCCCCCGAAACCCCTTTCGGTCATGCTGGTCATCACCCGATACCTTCGGAACACTTCCGGACTCCAATACCCTTCGTCCAATATATCAATGTCATACGGAGTGACAAATTCCAGTCTTGATCCATGTCAACTCAGCAGACACCCTCGGAGATACCTGTAGAGCACCTTTATAGTCACCCAGTTACGTTGCGACGTTTGGTACACACAAGGTACTCCTTCGGTGTCAGTGAGTTGCATGATCTCATGGTCATAGGAACATATACTTGACATGCAGAAGACGATAGCAATAAACTTGACACAATCATATGCTACGTTCATAGTTTGGGTCTTGTCCATCACATCATTCTCTTAATGACGTGATCCCGTTATCAAATGACAACTCATGTCTATGACTAGGAAACCATAGCCATCTTTGATCAACGAGCTAGTCCGATAGAGGCTTACTAAGGACATGTTGTTGTCTATGTATCCACATATGCATTTGAGTTTCCAATCAATACAATTATAGCATGGACAATAAACGATTATCATGAACAAGAAAATATAATAATAACCACTTTATTATTGCCTCTAGGGCATATTTCCAACAGTTTCGTCACAGCTAGTACCCTAATTACAGAATACATACTTGGGACACAAGCGGGACAACTACACCTAATACATGTACGTGTATACAAGGAACAAACACAATCATCCGTCAACAGTCTCAATTTCGCGAGCAGGACACAAAACCTAACGAAACTCGAAGAAAGATCTAAAAACGGAGCCCTCCCACCGACAAGGGTCGGGATCCACTCCGCCCCATGGCCCTAAAGCCACCAGAGACGATGCAGACCGACGGCGGCGCCAACAGGAGGCAGAGGAACCCTAGAAACCTTCTGTGTAAATAGAAACAAAAACATAAAGAAATAAAGAATCAGCAAGTAAAAAATTGAGTCACTTATTTTGGGACGAAGGGAGTAAGTGTGAAAAGGCCAAGAGGAAAAAAACAGAAAGCCTCTAGTCAGTTGGGCTGGGCCGCTGGGCCCTATAGCGTCCGTAGTGCTCAGAGGCCGAGCCTCGCTAACCCAGCCCATCTTTGTTCTAAAAAAAAAAACTTAAGCCAGCCCATCCTTCGTTGACCCCTCGCCGTCGGCAGGCCACCGCTCATCGCAGCTCGCCCCTCCACCGCCACGGCAGGTTGGCGCCTACCCTTCCGTTGCCCTCGTAGGCTTCGCTGCGCGCCCCTGCCCCTCCCCACCCCGCGCTCAGGAGTCAGGACCTAGCACCATCCGATCTCCCACCTCCCATAGGCGCGCCGCCTCCGGGACACCGCGCGGAAGGGCGCGAGCCGCGCGGCAGGAGGAGGAGCATGAGGAGGCGGCCGGGAATCGCCGGCTTGCAGAACGCGGCGGCGACTCGCGTACGTGCAAATTCTTCTACTGATTAGCCTACATGGCGCGTGGGTTTCCATCCTTTTGGATCCTGAGATGCGACTGTGCTTGGGAACTTCCAGGACAAATTCCGGCTGGTCGGGGAGAATGTGGCCAAGGTCAGGACGGATGTCATGCAGGAGCAGCTCGCGACCTTCAGATCGCAGCTCGAAGAATTCGCTCGCAAGCATAAGGTAATTCATTGTTTGTGGTAGTTGAGGGGAATTGAAGTGGAGGGGACAAATTGCTTACGGTAGTTACACTGAATTGACATGATACTAACTATTTTTCTGATCTACCTATCGATCTCGCTATCTTGCGCACTTGTTTGTATCTGCTATCTGCTGGATTCTAATAATCACAAATGGAATGACTATTTTTGGCAAAACTGAAAATAGCACTGCTTCTATATGAATTAAAGTTGTGAATCAAACTTCGAAAGGGGGGCCTAATTAGCTTTTAAGTGCATGTACCCAAAACTGAGCAATGTTGCCTTTTTTTTTGCGTGTGTATGTGTGCAGCATTACTCATATATACTCCAATCTGACTAATATGGTACTATTGGGAAAAATGTCAAGAGGGAAAAAATCAGCCATTTTGATATTTTCCATCATGGCACACCTTATCAAATTGCATCCAGCAGATTGTACTCTACATGTAGAAAGCTATATGTTACCATTATGGTTTATGGCAATTTTTTATGCAATGTCAGCAACTTCATTTGTTGATTTCTACTGTACTATTTTAGTGACAAGTATTACCCTGGGGTTTGGCCAATTGATCAGTAATCACTAATCAGTTAATCACCTCCTTACCAAACCAAGTAAAACCTAATATTATGCTAAAACGCTTGTCTGGATCCGGAGAACACCAAGTAGAACTTCATTTCGTATCATCTAGTATCAATTAAATGTCAATTGATTGCTATTTTCTGTGATAGCTGATAGTTCTAGCTTTGACTCTTCTCATGGCATAATTCCAGTGTTGTGGTATCCCCATGTGCTACAAGAGATGAGAATAAATTTCTAATGGCAAAGCATATTTCAGTTACCTCTGCTAATGCTATGTACACAATTGTGCTAGTGCAGAGTGACATCCGTAAAAATTCAGTATTTAGACAGCAGTTTCATGAAATGTGTGCAAAAGTTGGAGTAGATCCATTGGCATCCAATAAAGGAGTTTGGGCAGAGCTCCTAGGAATCGGTGACTTCTACTATGAATTGGGTTGGTATACTTGAGCTTCCTTTGATATTCTTTGGATCTTGTAAGTTTCTCTTATACCTCTTTATGCTCAGCTTAACATCCATCTCTATCATGGCAGGTGTTCAGATCGTTGACATATGCATAGCAACAAGGTCGCATAACGGTGGTCTTATTGACTTGCTAGAACTCCGCAAACTTCTCTGCCAGAAAAGAAAAACTGATCTTGGGTCATTATCGTCAGATGACTGTTTACGTGCTATAAGTAAGCTGAAGGTCAGTCTTGCAAGCTTATATTGTCGAATAACATGTTTGGGAACTTTAGAATTGATGTTTGACATCATTTTAGAGTTTGCACTATAATTTATGGATAATCCTTGCTCAGTACAGTTTTATTTGATGTACTTTTATAGCTTTCTGGCTCTTTTAATCCTTCATTTGTATACTTGCAGGTCCTTGGTAGTGGTTTTGAAGTAATTTCTGTTGGGAAGAAAAAGCTTGTGCGATCGGTTCCTACTGAGTTAAATAAAGACCATAATGGGATACTTGAACTAGCTCAGGTTTGTGTTTTTTGACACAATGCTACAATACAAGCATATCAGTTGGTATATGTTCCCTTATGGTACATTGGAAAACTCTTTCGCCAAGCTTAGTTCAGTTAGGTAGTACTGGACAAGCAACCTATCAAACTGAGAACATGCATAAACTGGTGTAACCTATACCATTATGCCATATTACTCTAGTTGTAACATCATTCACATGCAGGCTAAGGGCTATGTCACCGTAGAACAAGTTGAGAAGGAATTCTCATGGTCAACTGGCCGTGTAATCGATGCCCTTGAAACTTTGCTAAAGGTAAACACCGCCTCTGGATTTTCTCTTTATGATAGCAATCTACATGGTTCATTCCCGCGCCAAAAGGAAAGAAAATCAGCTTTGTTTTCTAGAATGCAAGTTATGTTGGAACTCTGACATATTCACTCTGGACCGAGACCTACACTGCGATTTTCTGGAGCTATGTGCATGACCCTGAACACCTTTCATGCCCAGATTAGAATTAGCCAGTTAAATTCTTCGCCGCGTGTATAAAATTGGTGATTTCTAATCCATGAAACTCTGTTGTGTGAGCAGGAGGGACTTGCTATGATCGACGACGGGCACAGGGATGGCAAGCGTAGATACTGGTTCCCGTGCGTCACCCTCAGCTCCGATGCCTCCGGTTCCGAAGCAAAGTCATGATGTACCTGTGCTGTTGTATTTTTTTTTCCCTTGTGTTCATGAGAGCTGGAACCACCTGTGCTACTGGAGTATGCTACTGGAACAGTTACATTTTTGGCTCACTAGTACGTCCTGTGTAAGAAGTAGGGAAACAACATTACCCGGAGTACCTGCAAATGTAAATCGTGTGCGATTCTTGTTGTGTTTTTCAGTAAAAGTTGGGAATGCTGGTTGATTTTCACTTTTTCAGTAAAAGTAAGTTGTTTTTTCTTTGCTGTAAAAAAAACTGAGTTTTTTTCCCTTTTTTTTGAGCTTGAGAATCAGTTTTTTTTAGAATCATGAGAATCAGGTTTTTCTTAGAAACGCTTGGGAATGACAGGGCCCATGGGCTGCGAGCCCACCACAGCACATGATAACTGGATGGTGCGGGGGACAGTCTTCGCCATTTCCTCCTATCGCTACCGGTCAGCTTATAGAAACCTAAAAAAAGGAAAGGAGAAATGGCGACGGAGAAGCGACGGCGTCACCACGCACGGCCGGCGACTGCCGACGGCGCCTCCTCTTCGTCGACCGCCGCGGCCTCCGGCCACACGCAGTCCCCTCCGCCAGACCTCCTCCCGGACATCGCCCGTCGCCTCACCTCCCTGGAGGACTTCTTCTCCCTCCGCGCCTCCTGCCGCGACTACCGCGCCCTCCTCCCGGCGTCCCGCCCCCACCTCGCCTCCCAGGCCCCGCTCCTCCTCGTCTCCCTCTACCCGTCCTTCGCCGAGGCGCTCTTCCACCCCCGCCTCCGGCGCCTCCACCGCTTCCGCCTCCCCTGGGGCCACCACCTGCCCCCCTCCCGCCTCACCCTCCTCTACGCCCACGGCTTCCTCGTCACCGCCACCACCGCGGCCGCCCAGTACCCCCCGAGGCTCCTCCTCCTCCACCTCTTCACCGGCGACCAGCAGCGCCTCCCCAGGGTCCCCACCCCCTTCTCCCGGGCCATCCTCTCTGCCGACCTCCACGTCGTGCTCTTCCTGCCCGGCAGGTGACCGTCCAGCACTGCCGCCCTGGGGATGCGCTCTGGCGTGTGGCCACCGCCGATGCGCCCCACGTGTTCGACGATTTGATCTTCGTTGACGGCACCCTCTACGCCCTGGTTGGCCTCCGTCTTGCCACGCTGGAGCTGTCCCAAAGTTCGTTGGAGTTGTCATTCCTTGGAGGAGAGTATGATGAGGAGAACAGGCCGGTGGGGGAGCGGTTCATGCTCGGGGAGTGCGACGGCGAGGTGTTGCTCATCAGCGAGGAGCAGGCAGAGACGGTTGTGTACCGTGTTTTCCGGTGGGTGCCTGGGGAGGGAAAGTGGGTGATGATAACAAGCTTGGGTGGGCGAACATTGTTTCTTGGGTTCCATGGATTTGCGGCTTGTGTCGGCCCAGGTTTCCCTGAGATTCGAGGTGATTGCATATATGCAGTTGGGCGACGCTTGGGCGAATGGTACGAGTATTCCTTGGTTAATGGAACTTGTGATGTCTGCTATGCTGAATATGCGGGCGCACCACCCCTGAACAGCGATTCACCTCTCAGACCTCCGGTTTGGGTCTTCCCCAGCTTGATGCCAGCCTAAGAAAGGTTACCCATATCATTGAAGAACAGTGATGCTGACATGAAGTAAGAAAAGGTAAATTTGATCCCTGGGCTTGCTGTTGCTAAAATTCACCATGTCAATTCTGTATAATAGACACTTCATGAAGATCTTTTGTGTGCCTGTAACTGTTATCTTGTTTGAGGTAGTGAACACTAACAGAACACACTTGTTGAACTTGATCATAGGAACTAATGATACTTTGGTGAATGCAGACAATATTTATTTAGGTATTATGCAATTCGTCGCAATCTCTGTGAACTGTGAAGCTTATTTAGCCTCTTTCTTGCCGTACTGATTTGAGATTGCTGCAATAGTGAGTAAGGTCAGGTATCATATGGAAGAACTGTGCCAACACCTTTTGTCAAATTTCCAAATATCCCAGGAATTCAGATCAGATTAGTTATACGTTTCCTAGTAGTGTATGGTTAGAGTCTTCATAACATATGAATGTATCACCTGTGTAGACATATGTACAATGGGGAATATTTCAGAGTTGGAGGCAATATTGAGATAAATTTGTATCATCTTAGAGGAGTTTAGTCATGGATGTTGGCCGGCTTCTGTTTTCAGATTAAACCAGTGGCTCTTAACTTGTTTGTTTCTGAATGTAATAATGCGTGTAATGCTGCAGATCCTGTAGAATTGTTACAGTTAGTTCTATGGTAGCAAGAAGACCAATAATAATAATAACCAACATCGAAACATAAGAGTATACTATTCTTATATGAGCTGTATTCTTAATAGTAGGAGTTGTATTCCTGCTAGAAACAATTAGACTTAGACTACACTCAACTTTTAAACCCATTTAAGAGTAAAACTATCATAGAGAAGTCACATTCGAACAGGTTCAAATTTGGTTACATGATTACCTGCCCTCAAAGTCACGTTGGTGAGATAAGAGGAATCCAAACAATTCCTAATTTGTTTACATGGTTCCTACAGATATGTACCAGAAGCTTATGTTTGTGCAAACTTGTGAGACATTTCAGACAATCACTTGTTGAGGTCTGGATGCATGTTCATAATTGAAATAGAAGCAGACCTTTGACTTAGGTTATTCAGAAATCAGAATCCAATACGCTTCAACTGTACGCAGACATAACATTTAGGTCCGAGAATGTTCATATACTTATTCGAGCTACTTGGACTGAGATGTGTTTTTTGTATTTGCAACAACACATGTTATGTCTGCTTAATCAGAAAATGCCCGCGGAACAATTATATTCCTACCAAGTAGCACGCTGGGTGGGGGGGTGCAAATCGGCTGAAACTTGTTCTGCTTCGTAAATTCTGTAAACTAAACCCTCTGCATCATTTGATTTCCAGGCCGTTGATCCTAACCAGCTGCGTGCAAATGGATTGATTGCTGCTGAATGTGAACCATGTTTGGGGCTACTGAAGGTCTTCCCGGATGCTGATAAACCTGGCCATCTTCTCAGTTGTCGGTCTTTCCTTTGCGTTTCCTTGTTTTACCTTGCTGTTGACATCTGGTGAATGGTAACACAGCTGGACCGTCCCTGCAAATTCC
This sequence comes from Thinopyrum elongatum, assembly GCA_011799875.1. Taxonomy (NCBI): domain Eukaryota; kingdom Viridiplantae; phylum Streptophyta; class Magnoliopsida; order Poales; family Poaceae; genus Thinopyrum; species Thinopyrum elongatum. Next base: position 416,314,867 of record CM022301.1, read on the forward strand.
TGTGACAATTCATATATGTTGTTCATGTTGTATGTCTCCTGTCAAAGTTTCTTATGCTACGAGAACATGTATGGTTTTCTGATTCTTGTGGGAACTTCGAGCCGTTTCTGTCGAAATTTCAACGGTCCAAATAGGGCCGCATAATGCAAATGCAGTATCTACACTAATGTTGTGCTTATATTGCTGTGTTTTCATGGTTTTTTTTTTGACATAAAACATTCTTCCATGCTTTATTTGTTTTTGAAATAAAACGTTCTTCCAGAGGCCGTTGCCTAGGGGCGCTCTGTCCGTTTTTGTGTGGGTTCCACGTGCAGTGAGCGGCAGGCGGTGAGTGGAACTCATCGCCGTCCTCGTCCAATCCAAACCGCAGCAGAGCTGAGCACGCAGTAGCCGAGAAACGCACACCACGGCACGATGCCACACGCCGCGCTCCTCCGCCCGCTCATCCCGCCCCCTCTCGTCCCCGCGAGGCCGCTCGCCGCGCGATGCCGCCACCTTCGCGGCGTCCGCGGGAGGTGCGCCCCCGGCGAGGGCGCGGGCGAGGGCGCCCCCGGCGCGGAGTGGCTGAGCTCGGCGGTCGGGGAGAAGGTGGACGAGCTGCTGCGGCGCGAGGAAAACCGGGCGCTGCTGGACGGGGTCGAGGCCGCCGAGCGCCGCGTGGAGCTCGCGCGCGCCAAGCTCGCGGACATCGAGCGCCAGGAGGCCGCCGCCCGCCTCGCCAGCGAGGAGGTCCGCCGCCTCGAGAGGCGCCAGGACGAGGTACGCGACATCATACGCCGCGGCTGCACGTAACCTGTTCGATGCTTTGCCTGCTCGGCTCGTCCAGTGATGCTCTGGCGTTGCGTGGGTCACTCGTAGGAGGGCGACCATACGTGAGCGGCCAGTGGGCAGTACGTAGCACGGACCGCCACCGTCACCCTCAGTGCGCCGCTGCTTATTTCTGGCGCGATTCTACGCTACTGTGGATATGGACATATTGTAGTACCGCTGCCTACCATGTTTGGTGACCGCCGCTCTTGTGTTTGAACTAATGTGGCGCCGACGAACTTGAGGCACGATGAATGATGCTCTTTAATTGGCCAAACAATAGAAGCACTCGGTAGGTGCATGTGTTTCGTCAAGGTAATGCGCGCAGAGCTGCGAGACTGCGATAGGCAGACTAGATGCACGGAATGTGAGATTTATTTCTTCAGCTTTATGTGCTCACAGACGAGAGAATTGTATTTCTGGAGTCGAGTTTTAAGAAGCCTGATGGGTGTCATATTGGCTTGTACCGGTAGAATTTTCCACCCCTTTGGGGTTCAAGGCTTCAAGACGCCTTGTTGTTTGTTTGGTATACTGAGATAATGAGATGCTTCCATTTCTTCTACAAACATAAAGTACTAGTGGCATGTGCCATGTTCATGTGGTCCTGTGATGATGAAGCAGAATGATTATTTGTTGTGATATCAACTTTATATGATCGTACAGTTCTGTAATCATCAAAGTACCTTTCCTTCAATAGTCATAAGAAGACATCAGTTTTTTCTAGCTTGATGCATTTCTTCATAATATATATGTTTATAATGCTGCATTACTTAAACAAGATTGCAGAGTCACAGCGGGAATTGCTACAGGCAAGAGAAATGATTGATGAAGCACAGCGTACCTTGACTTCTAGCCTTGAGGATCGAAGCTTTTGGAATACGTCAGGTGGAGAAGATATTGATAAAGATAGTGAGAGAATTGAGTCTGTAAAAGCTGCAGCAATTTCCTCTATAATCGGTGTTCTGGCTAGTTTGCCCATATCTTCCTATGAAGTCAACAGTTTGCCGCAACTTTTTTTCCGATCATCGGTTGTTCTCATAAGTTGTGCATTGTTTGGAGTCACATTCCGGTATGCCGTTAGAAGAGATCTGGATAATATCCAGCTTAAAACTGGAGCTGCTGCTGCATTCGCTGTTGTTAGAGGTAAAACTAGATGATGCCATTGCTAAAAACTTCTCGGCAAATATTCCTTTGCATGGTTATTTTCTTCACTGAAACTGAATTGCTTGCAGGTCTTGCTTTGTTGGAATCTGGGAGGTCTTTCGAGCTGACCACTGATGCCTTAATATCACTTGCTCTTGATGGTGCAGTTAGTGTTGTTGGGAGCATTTTTATATTTCTGTCTTCTGCTATTGCACTGGACTATTGTTTTAAGATGAGATTTTTGAGCCCATTCCCTGCAAGGAAACAATAGGTTCTGTGAATAATCAGGAATGTCAACACATATATTGGTTACTACGTTGTAATATGTAATATTGCTGATTTCTTAGATTCATGATGGCAAATATTTCCCCATGCAACCACCATTTCCTCAAGTTTATCAAATAATGCTTTCTGTTTATTAGCTGTATCTTGTCTTGTTTCCTCAAATCTTATACTCCCTCCGTCCCAAAATAAGTGTCTTTGATTTAGTACAACTTTGTTGTGTGCTTGAATTTTGCTTCCTTTGTATGTGTTCGTCCTGTATGATTGACTGGCCCCGAATGCAATTATTTGTTTCTGTTCCTTCCATATCATTGATCTTCGTTCCCAGTGGAATATTTGATTTTCTCTTGAATTAAATGCTTTCGATATCTGTTTCACAGGGTTTTGCATCAGCCTTTTGTGAAATGTTGCACAACCTTGTATCCATTTCTCAGTTCAAAAAAGAAAAAGAAAAACTGGCATGTCCATGTATCAATCTTCATCTTTGCACAGTGGGAATTCCCTACTCCTTATGATCGTCCAATGTTTTAAAATTCTAATGAAGAAGCAGCATTGTGTGATATTTTTCTTATTAATGCTATGTACAGTACTTGTCTACTACTGTTCTTCCATCCATTTCTTGATTGCTGTTGAGCAACTAGCTGCTGAACTGTGCTGAAATTTGATACAGTATTATTCTGGTATTTCATAAAGCGCCAACCCGGATGGAACCTGGGGACATGTTATTGCATTACAAATATGGGTCCGCGTGAAGTTGCTACTGTAGATAGATGGATGTAGAACGGGCATTTCTGCTCTTGTGAGATTTGGCTACATGTACCTGGGGCTCTCTTCATCCATCAAGGATTGTGGATGCAGCCTGTAACTGTTGAAAGTCTGAACTTGCTGGCATTGCAAAGAAGACTTGCATGTCTCAGCTCCATGCTGAATGGTGGTGGTGGTGGGGGATTGTGCAGGGAAAGCACCTTATGAACCATCATACGGACAAAGGTTATCTCTCGTGTTCTCTTGTATTACTATTTTGATGATAACCTGATCAACGTGGTATTATCTTGCACGTATGGTTAATGTCGACCAGTTTTGGAGCAAACAGCCACACATGGTCTGTCATGAGAACATCTTTGGATACATTGTACTCCCTCTGTAAACTAATATAAGAGCGTTTAGATTACTACAGTAGTGATCTAAACGCTCTTATATTTGTTTACGGAGGGAGTATGTGGTAAGCTAATTAGGGAGAGAGAACAAATGTAAACCACCTAATGTTTGCTTCTTGCTATTGTATATATAATGATTTTTTTCGAATCTGATCCTTGAAATTTCCTAACGTGTTTCAGCAGAAAATTTTCCCAATAGCTTGCACATATTTTTCTTCATTTGCTTCAATATGAAGAATGCAAGATCAAACATCTCAGTTCATAGAACGTGATTGCCTTGACATGGCATGCAGCTTGAAAAAGGCACCAAAAACACCAGCAACATTTGAATACTAATTAGTCCCGAGGAAGGGGCGGGGGTGTTGGGGAGGGGCATTCTTACTCTACATTGTACCATCCTAGTTGAATGCAAAATTGATATAGATCACGTGAGAAATTGTAGCAAAGAGAAGAGAATAAACAGTATTGGCATCTAAAAATGTGGATATTAGCAACCTGCAACCATACTATTACTTTTAAAAAGGCAAGGAAAATACTGGGGACATGTGACCGAACTTCTGCCCACAAGTTATACGTATCTGCCAGCCATTAGCTGCCAATGTAGTTTTACACTGGACTCGTTACTTGTCTATGCACTCTAATGCCATAATAAGTTATTGATGATTGCCAACTTGCAGGCTTTCTGCCTGTTACCAGTCATGCTTGGGCGATGACAGCCCATTGTGTGGCTACTGCTCTATGAACTTACTGTTAAATAATAGACTTAGCTTTGCAACTTGCAAGAATCTTGAGAATATGAACAAAGTAAAGTGTATGAAGATGGAAACATCTCTTTGAAAAGCTAGCATGATGAAGATATCTGTACACATGTCAAGCATCTGACTAACTAATGGATTTCAATTTAATCCGTACTCTGTCACGTGCTTAATCTGGATTTTGTAAGTTGTTAAAGAATAAAGACTATACTGATCTAGTCCTGTCTGTGAGGAAAGCTCACCTACTCGGTCCATGCTATGACCCTGAGGTGACTACTTCGTTAGAAGTTTGCATGATACCAGGAACCAATTAGATCTGATCGATTCTGTCAATAGGGCTCCATTATGCACATGCATCATGCCACAGTTTGGTGGTTGGATTATCTCTGAATCATCCACTACCTGTTGTGATTAGCGAGACTGACCTTTGCTTACCGTGAGAGTGCCACAGGTGTCCATATCCAGCTCAGTGAAAGAATTTACTTCACTTGAGTCAGGCCAAGCCAGTTGCAACCAAAAGTCCATTCTTTTGTCTCCTGGACCATTCAATTATGAGACTGGTATGCTTATATAAAACCAGGCCTTGCATTTGAGGATCTGAGCTACTGTCTGGCTTTCACCTCTGACTCCAGATTGGCTCTAGAGAGATGGCCCTAAAGGTATACATTTAACTCCTGCTGACACACCGTTTGTCGGTGTATAGTGTATGCTGCAAAGTACAGGTCTTTGCAGTTTCTGCCTCTCTAAACTGTGATGTAAGATTCAAGTCCCTGGTCCTGTATTCAGTGATATTGCTAATGACCTATGTATTCTTATGGCTTCACCAGGTGTTCAATTGGCTGAATCGGAAGATGCATTCCAATGCGGAGTACTGCACCATTGATGATAATAAGGGTAAGCATGTCAGGACTCTGGATACCTCCCTTTTATGCCATCATGCATTTCTTTGTTCTTATTTATGTCGCCAACATTTTTTAATGGAACAGCCATGGAGAAGGAAGACTCTGTGCGCGGGAGTGTGGCTGAGCAAGACACTGAAGCCCTGCTGCTCCGTGATGTGCTTCTTAATGGCATACTTGCGATTGGCACGCTTGGCCACAACGTGAACTCCCTTTGCCCTGAGGCCCGCCATGAACAAGATGAGTTCATCGTCATGGATGAAGAAAAGGTGGACCAAGAGAAGTGCGAAGAGGAAAAGTGTGAGGACAAAGAAGAGGCATTCGCTACAGCACCAAGTGCACCAGAACCTGCTATTGAACCTGCCAAGATGCATTCATCGTCGATGAAAGAATACAACTTCACGTGTTCTGTAAAGGAAGAAATCCTGATATGTGAAGTTGAAGTGGAGGATGTCGCTAAAATCCAGGAACAACCACTTCTGATGGTAGAGAAGGTGGAAAAAGTGAGAACTACACTTGCTGATCTATTTGCAGCCGAAACATTCTCACCAAGTGATACAGGGGAGAAGAGTCACCAGAAGACTGTCATTATTGCCGGGGCATCCACTTCAAAACCTACATTGTGCATGGAAAAGGCACATAAAAAGAAGCCAATAAAGCCAATGCCAGATCCGCTGAAGGCTACGAGAAAATTAAGTCGAGTATGGCTTTCTTCGTCCCTATCTTTTATGTGTTGGAACTATGCTCGTTTTATGGAAACATTGCCATTAGTTCTTCTGCAAATTCATGTTAGCTTGTCGGGTTACACTGCCTGGTACTTACCTAGAAGTGGTTCAAATTCACCACTTTACTCCATGGACACGACAGTGTTTTATATATTGCTCATGTTTTTTTTACCGGAAAGTAAGCTTTATGCAGCTTAGCCTATCTTGATAACAAACAGTCACTAACATGTCATCATCTGATGGTATTGGTCATCTGTGGGAATAAGTAGGTCGTGAAGAAGATGCTGGGGAAGAAGATCCACCCAGAGCAGCTCAATGGACGTAGTAATGCAGAGGAACCTCCGCTGCTTGGTGCCTAGGCTCGCGGACAAGTTTGTTTTCTCTATCTGGTAATCTACTACCTGGAATTTATTTCATATGATCTTGGAATTATATAGCAATGTCATACCCTTCTCAACGGTCATCAAATCGACATGGATGGTGTATTGTTGATGGTTGATGCCATTTCAGGCTTTCTTAAGACTTCTTCCTTGGAGCCCAATATTTATAATAAAATTATGCTTTTTCTGTGGCAATTTTAGTGTAGAATGGGTCCACTTGGTCAAGTGTAGATTTGCCGATGGGTCGTGACTAGCCATGACAAACGAATCACATTTGAAATAAAGAAACTGTGCGTTGTTCAGACTTGCCCGTGGCAACACATTGGGATAATAGAACATCTGAACACGTGAATTTTGCCAGCTTCAGTAAGGTGATGGAAAAATTAGTAGGGGAGTACATAAAAGGCATTTTCTATATCAACTTGTTCACATTGTCGGTAGAGAGAAGCCAAAAGTCTGGCGGAGAAATAACAAAATTATTGACGAAAACATTCCTTGATGAAACTGATGGTAGTTTTAAGTAGAAAGAATGATGTAAGTTTGAGTGTCATTCAAATGCCACTGGTTAGGAAGATGATGTCCCTTGCTCCCATAGGAACAGAGCACTTTCATCATTCTGTGATCTCTGAATCTAATCATGGAAGATCTCTGTTACGAAGAGCGACGCGACTCGATACTCCCGGGGACTACTCCTGGAGTACTACCAAGGCATGGGGTAGGGTAGTACTAAACTAAACTACTAATAGTAACAGAGGCATTCCCTCCTTTGGGCCATGCCGCCAAGCTTTCTTGAGCACATGGTGCCGCCCCGTTGCGTGCCGCAGAACGGCGAGCCTGCAACGCGACGACGAGCGCGCGCTGAAAATCGCTAGCAGACAGACAACTAAAACAGTGGGGTGGGGGGCAGCCGGCTATGGGCTGGAGCTACGATGTACAGAGCATGCAACCGTAGCGGGCCTCCTCACCATACAATACACGAACATATGTGTCGTGATATAGTTGAAGCTGTACAGATTTGATTGTGTGCAGACAGCAACTGAGATTGCCCTTTTGCTTTGCAGGATCATGTTGCATTCCATTGGATTGCCCTTTTGCTTTGCAGGATCATGTTGCATTCCATTGGATCCCCTACAGTGCTCCGGAGGCCCGGATTCCTTTGCTGGAGAGAAGCATCCAACCACAACGTACTACGTTGGCCGACAATGTTTCAGTGCCTGATCCGCTGCCTGTTCGCCCGCCAGTGACGAAGAATAGCCTACTGCCTAAATATATCTATCTACTATTTGTATTACATGTTGATTTGCGTGTGTAAAGCTAGCTACAGTTTGGGTGTCCTGTCCTGTCCTGTAAAATCGATGTTCAAGTACTGCGTGTCCCCGTGCTTCGGTATCAATAAACCCTCCGCTTTTATCCACTCGCGTCGCGTGCATGGTACCGTCCTGTCAACATTGTCTGTTCGTTCATCTTCGCATGGATCATATCATTGTTACCCAACCAACCCGACAGAGCCAAGCCGATAACTGCCACAACGGCAGTGGCATGGCCGCATGGCAGACGACGGTGACGATCCATCTACAGCCCATCACCTAATCTGGGCGGACGCGTTCACCAATCACACAACAAAAACGTCGTTACATCCATGTATCTCAAACTTCATACCTCAAATCCATACAAGCCATGCAGAATTAAAAACCTATGTACTTATCCTATCTACTCAATGTTGGAGGTGTTCACGATCTCCGTGCCCGGCTCCGTATAGACGTGCAACTCTGGCTTGTCATCGGTGTCACTAGAGGCGAAGATTTCGTCTATCTTCGCGCCGTTACTGCCGGATGAAGTGTTGGTTGGCCTCCACCACGGTCTCATCTTAGATGGACTCAAGTGTTGATTGGCCTCCACCACGGCCTCATCTTAGATGGACTCACGGGCGCGACTTGAAAAACTATTCTGGGGGGGGGGGCGGAGGGGGGGGGGGGGGGGCAAAACTATAGGAGTGGGGGCACACTTTATACACATTTAAATAGTTTTGGCAAAATTTTCTAAATTTTCAAGAAATTCTACTGGAAGTTCCCCCACTCTCCTGAACATGGGTTCGTCCTGGATGGACTCCAGGATGGCGGTCTCCTCCGTCATCTCATCCGCTTGGGCGACCTCGAACTCCGTCATGGCGTCCTCCATGGCGAAGCCCGCATCCGGCTTCGTCGCGTCGTCCTTCCCCGGGTCTGGCCCCTCCATGGGTTGGGGGTCATGCTTCGCCTACGACTAATGCTCCCCCTCCTCCTCCTGCTCTGGCGAATCAGGAGGCAGGCCGGTAGCGACACGAGTTGCAACCGGCGTTCTGGCGTCAACATCTGATCGACTACTTCTCAAAGGATGGCTGCTTCGAGTGCAATACGTTCATCTCCATGATTGTGAACAACGTAAAAGTTGGGGTCATCCCAACCGACATGTATGCTCTCTTCATCCTATGTTGATAATTATTACTCCCTCCGTTCCAAATTACTCGTCGTGGTTTTAGTTCAAATTTAAACTAAAACCACGACGAGTAATTTGGAATGGAGGGAGTACTTCGTATGCAAATAAAAGTAAATATGTTAGATGTTTAACTACTAATTTGTAGCATGCCTTGTTTGCATATGTAGTTAATTTCTCGAGCACGTTATGTATGATACAATTTTATTGAAAATTAACAGTTTAGCTAGATGTAAATTGCATGATTTTTTTATTTGGGCCAGTCGATTTTGTTTGGTAAGGAAGGAGGCAAGGCGGAGCATCGAGGCCGCCGACGCCGGGGCAAGCACAACGAGGCCTCAGGACACTCAAGGCCTCGGCAAGGAAAGAGCCGTACCCGCCGCGGAGCTAGCGGAGGCGACTTCAAAGGTTGACAATTCGGGGTGCAGACTTGTTGGGAAATTTTGCTGGTGCGCCGGTTTAGAGGGACGGCTGGGGGTGGCTCCAGCACGGCAGTGCGCGACAGTGAGGAAAGGGCAGGGCCATGAGGCTGGTGCGGGAAAATCGCCGGCCACGAGCGGTGGAGGCAGGTGATTGGCCGGTGGTTGTGAGCCGTTTAGGCAAGAAGATGAGAGGGGAGGGCATGAAGTGGAAGAGAGTCATCTAACCGTTCGCTTTAGATGGGGGTTCAGAACAGTTCGGTTGACCGACCCCCTTGCCAGGCCAGAAAATTAAAATCAATGTGAAAATTGCTTCTTAGTTAGTTGAACAGCATGCATCCGCCATCTGGCGCCGCGAGCCGCTTCATGCTCGGTAGTGGAAGCCAACTCGTGGACGTCGCTCGCAGCGAGTGCCTTCGCGGTCACCGCCCCTCGCGATGTCGGATCTGAAACCCGAGCCTGACGGCGACGTGCTAGCTAGCTTGCATCCCCCGTTCAGCGCCGTCATGATTATTAGGCATGGCGCGTCTCGCCTTTCCTCCTCGCCGTCCGCCGTCCCCGTCGCGGACGTGTCACCGGCCTCTCTTTGGATCCGCCGCGCCGTCCCTCGTCGTCGAGCGCGCAGCACCCGCGTAAAGATGCACCTGCGCAGCTGGGGCGTCACCCTGGGGAAGCGACCGGCGGCGCTGGCGCTGATGGAGCGTGTGTCGTTCGTTAGCAGTGAGTGCCGGCTGGGTGCAAATCGCCAGATGCGCCTAATTTCATTTTGGAGAAGCCTAGGAATCTGGGACAGGCTGAAGGATCAGGCTCTCAATGCCGATGGCTCAGCCTCAACCATCGTTGGGCTGGGCTGAGTGGGTTTCGACGGACTAACCGATTTGGATCGCCACTAGGCCACTATCCTAGTTATCGACAATCATGTTTAGTCACCCTCAAGAAAAAGAAAGACAATCAGTTTTAGTCCCAGAGATACTTTTTATGAAGTTTTAGATTGCTCAACGCGCGCGCCACGAGATTGCAAGCAGAAAAGAAGTTATAGTGGATATGGTATGGATAGTGTCACAAAAAGTGAAAATAAAAAACAAAATTTCGCACATTTGAATACGTATATTTTCTTTATGTTGTGTGTAGAACAAATTTAGATTTGAAATTTTATGGGATTGTAAACATACTTGTCGACACAACAAATTGTTTTCCAAAATTTTCAAAGCTTTTAGGGATGTTAACATGCATTGGGGGAGGGGTTTGAGCGCGGTAGTATTTTCTCTGAGAAGCTTTTTACAACGAAGGCTTTATATGAGTCTGACTTTGAATTAATAAGAGCATTTCTAGCATACCTTTTAAATCCGCGACCCGTATAAGCGGGATAAGGGGAGAGAAAATCGCGTTATAAGGATCGAAATCGGAAGCGCGCGGAACAGAGCCCTTGTCGGAAGCACGCGGAACAGAGCCCGCCGCGCGCTTCCGATTTCGGCCCTCAAACCGTAAATGCAGACAAATGAATTGACCGTGATTTTCAACAAATAAAACATAATCTTGTCACCACCACATAGTTTTGGCGGCCTTGCAACATAGTTTTTGCGCCACATTCCAAAAGACAAACCCAAAAGACATCGCATCCGGCATCACTTCATCATCACAAGATGATATCTTCACCGCCACCATTGTCACCACTTGCCGAACCACCGAACCTTGGCACCGCATGGCCTCTTCTGGCTAGCCTCCTCCTCTCCAAGATCTCCAACCTTGCCATGTCATGCCATTCTTTGGTGACATCATCCATCTCATTTCGGTTCATCATCATGATCTTGTTCTCCTCTTGAAGGAGCTTCGCCATGGCTTTGTCCTCCGCGGCCTTGGCAATTCTCTCCTCAATGGCGGCCTTACGGTTGGTCTCCTCCTTGAGTAGTTGCCACTTCTCTTGCTTCTCTTGAACCTTCTTCTCGGCCAACTTCTTTTTTGCCTCCAATGTCTTAATGACCAATAGCTCATTGGACTTGACCATGTCATCTAGCTTCTCCCGCAAGCTTGATGCCTCCGTTTCCTTCTTGATCTTGTCATTGGCCTTCTTGTTTCCATCGGGCTTGTTCTTGTTTCTTGGGCCATCGTCATCTTCATCATCATCATCAATCTTGGTGAGGCCACCTCTCTTCGGTGGGGATTCTTTCTCAATCACCTTCCACTTCTCGCTATTGAAGGAAATATGCCCTAGAGGCAATAATAAAGTTATTATTTATTTCCTTATTTCATGATAAATGTTTATTATTCATGCTAGAATTGTATTAACCGGAAACATAATACATGTGTGAATACATAGACAAACAGAGTGTCACTAGTATGCCTCTACTTGACTAGCTCGTTGATCAAAGATGGTTATGTTTCCTAACCATAGACATGAGTTGTCATTTGATTAACGGGATCACATCATTAGGAGAATGATGTGATTGCCTTGACCCATTCCGTTAGCTTAACACTTGATCATTTAGTATGTTGCTATTGCTTTCTTCATGACTTATACATGTTCCTATGACTATGAGATTATGCAACTCCCGTTTACCGGAGGAACACTTTGTGTGCTGCCAAACGTCACAACGTAACTGGGTGATTATAAAGGTGCTCTACAGGTGTCTCCGAAGGTACTTGTTGAGTTGGCGTATTTCGAGATTAGGATTTGTCACTCCGATTGTCGGAGAGGTATCTCTGGGCCCACTCGGTAATGCACATCACTATAAGCCTTGCAAGCATTGTAACTAATGAGTTAGTTGCGGGATGATGTATTACGGAACGAGTAAAGAGATTTGCCGGTAACGAGATTGAACTAGGTTCCGTGATCTGAGGATTATCCTCATTGCTGCACAGAAGAATTATGTCCTTGATGCACCGCTAGGTGACAGACCTATTGCAGGAGCAGATGCAAACGTTATGAACGTTTAGCAAGCTCGATGTGATGACTACTTGATAGTTTAGTGCGCCATGATTTACGACTTAGAATCGGGACTTCAAAAACGTTTTGAACGCCACGGAGCATATGAGATGTTCCAAAGAGATGAAATTGGTATTTCAGACTCATGCCCGTGTCGAGAGGTATGAGACCTCTGACAAGTACTTTGCCTACAAGATGGAGGAGAATAGCTCAATCAGTGAGCATGTGCTCAGAATGTCTGAGTACTACAGTTGCTTGAATCAAGTGGGAGTTGATCTTCCGGATAAGATAGTAATTGACAGAATTCTCTAGTCACTATCACCAAGTTACTGGAACTTCGTGATGAACTATAATATGCAAGGGATGACAAAAACGATTCCCGAGCTCTTCGTGATGCTGAAATCAACGAAGGTAGAAATCAAGAAAGAGCATCAAGTGTTGATGGTTAACAAGACCACTAGTTTCAAGAAAAGGGCAAAGGAAAGAAGGGGAACTTCAAGAAGAATAGCAAGCAAGTTGCTACTCCCGGGAAGAAGTCCAAGTCTGGACCTAAGCCTGAAACTGAGTGCTTCTACTGCAAAGGGACTGGTCACTGGAAGCGCAACTGCCCCAAGTATTTGGCGGATAAGAAGGATGGCAAAGTGAACAAAAGTATATTTGATATACATGTTATTGATGTGTATTTTACTAGTGTTCATAGTAGCCCCTGGGTATTTGATACTGATTCAGTTGCTAAACATTAGTAACTCGAAACAGGAGTTGCAAAATGAACAGAGACTAGTTAATGACGAGGTGACGATGTGTGTTGGAAGTGATTCCAAGGTTGATAAGATCACCATCGCACACTCCCTCTACCTTCGGGATTAGTGTTGGACCTAAATAAATGTTATTTGGTATTTGCGTTGAGCATGAATATGATTGGATCATGTTTATTGCGATACGGTTATTCATTTAAGTCAGAGAATAATTGTTGTTATGTTTAAATGAATAAAACCTTCTATGGTCATACACTCAATATAAATGGTTTATTGAATCTCGATCATAGTGATACACATATTCATAATGTTGAAGCCAAAAGATGCAGAGTTGATAATGATAGTGCAACTTATTTGTGGCACTGCCGTTTAGGTCATATTGGTGTAAAAGCGCATGAAGAAACTCCATTCCGATGGACTTTTGGAATCACTTGATTATGAATCACTTGGTACTTGCGAACCATGCCTCATGGGCAAGGTGACTAAAACGCCGTTCTCCGGAACTATGGAGCGAGCAACAGATTTGTTGGAAATCATACATACTGATGTATGTGGTCCAATGAATGTTGAGGCTCGCGGCGGGTATCATTATTTTCTCACCTTCACAGATGATTTGAGCAGATATGGGTATATCTACTTAATGAAACATAAGTCTGAAACATTTGAAAAGTTCAAAGAATTTCAGAGTGAAGTGGAAAATCATCGTAACAAGAAAATAAAGTTTCTACGATCTAATCGTGGAGGAGAATATTTGAGTTATGAGTTTGGTGTACATTTGAAACAAAGCGGAATAGTTTCGCAACTCACGCCACCCGGAACACCACAGCGTAATGGTGTGTCCGAACATCGTAATCGTACTTTACTAGATATGGTGCGATCTATGATGTCTCTTACTGATTTACCGCTATCGTTTTGGGGTTATGCTTTAGAGACGGCTGCATTCACGTTAAATAGGGCACCATCTAAATCCGTTGAGACGACTCCTTATGAACTGTGGTTTGGCAAGAAATCAAAGTTGTCGTTTCTTAAAGTTTGGGGCTGCAATGCTTATGTGAAAAAGCTTCAACCTGATAAGCTCGAACCCAAGTCGGAGAAATGTGTCTTCATAGGATACCCAAAAGAGACAGTTGGGTACACCTTCTATCACAGATCCGAAGGCAAGACTTTCGTTGCTAAGAATGGATCCTTTCTAGAGAAGGAGTTTCTCTCGAAAGAAGTGAGTGGGAGGAAAGTAGAACTTGATGAGGTAACTGTACCTGCTCCCTTATTGGAAAGTAGTTCATCACAGAAACCGGTTCCTGTGACTTCTACACCAATTAGTGAGGAAGCTAATGATGATGATCATGAAACTTCAGATCAAGTTACTACCGAACCTCGTAGGTCAACCAGAGTAAGATCCGCACCAGAGTGGTACGGTAATCCTGTTCTGGAGGTCATGTTACTAGACCATGACGAACCTACGAACTATGAGGAAGCGATGATGAGCCCAGATTCCGCGAAATGGCTTGAGGCCATGAAATCTGAGATGGGATCCATGTATGAGAACAAAGTATGGACTTTGGTTGACTTGCTCGATGATCGGCAAGCCATAGAAAATAAATGGATCTTCAAGAGGAAGACGGACGCTGATAGTAGTGTTACTATCTACAAAGCTAGACTTGTCGAAAAAGGTTGTTGACAAAGTTCAAGGAGTTGACTACGATGAGACTTTCTCACCCGTAGCGATGCTTAAGTCCGTCCGAATCATGTTAGCAATTGCCGCATTTTATGATTATGAAATTTGGCAAATGGATGTAAAGACTGCATTCCTGAATGGATTTCTGGAAGAAGAGTTGTATATGCTGCAACCTGAAGGTTTTATCGATCCAAAGGATGCTAACAAAGTGTGCAAGCTCCAGCGATCCATCTATGGACTGGTGCAAGCATCTCGGAGTTGGAATATACGCTTTGATGAGTTGATCAAAGCATATAGTTTTATACAGACTTGCGCCAAAGCCTGTATTTACAAGAAAGTGAGTGGGAGCACTACAGCATTTCTGATAAGTATATGTGAATGACATATTGTTGATCGGAAATAATGTAGAATTTTCTGGAAAGCATAAAGGAGTATTTGAAAGGAGTTTTTCAAAGAAAGACCTCGGTGAAGCTGCTTACATATTGAGCATCAAGATCTATAGAGATAGATCAAGACGCTTGATAAGATTTTCAATGAGTACATACCTTGACAAAGATTTTGAAGTAGTTCAAAATGGAACAGTCAAAGAAGGAGTTCTTGCCTGTGTTTTAAGGTGTGAAGTTGAGAAAAGACTCAAAACCCGACCACGGCAGAAAATAGAAAGAGAATGAAAAGTCATTCCCTATGCCTCAGTCATAGGTTCTATAAAGTATGCTATGCTGTGTAACAGATCTATTGTCTACCCTACATTGAGTTTGGCAAGGGAGTACAATAGTGATCTAGGAGTAGATCACTGGACAGCGGTCAAAATTATCCTTAGTGGAATAAGGATATGTTTCTCGATTATGGAGGTGCCAAAAGGTTCGTCGTAAAGGGTCACGTCGATACAAGTTTTGACACTGATCCAGATGACTCTAAGTCTCAATCTGGATACATATTGAAAGTGGGAGCAATTAGCTAGAGTAGCTCCGTGCGGAGCATTGTTGACATAGAAATTTGCAAAATACATACGGATCTGAATTTGGCAGACCCATTGACTAAACTTCTCTCACAAGCAAAACATGATCACACCTTAGTACTCTTTGGGTGTTAATCACATGGCGAAGTGAACTAGATTATTGACTCTAGTAAACCCTTTGGGTGTTGGTCACATGGCAATGTGAACTATGGATATTAATCACATGGTGATGTGAACTGTTGGTGTTAAATCACATGGCGATGTGAACTGGATTATTGACTCTAGTGCAAGTGGGAGACTGAAGGAAATATGCCCTAGAGGCAATAATAAAGTTATTATTTATTTCCTTATTTCATGATAAATGTTTATTATTCATGCTAGAATTGTATTAACCGGAAACATAATACATGTGTGAATACATAGACAAACAGAGTGTCACTAGTATGCCTCTACTTGACTAGCTCGTTGATCAAAGATGGTTATTTTTCCTAACCATAGACATGAGTTGTCATTTGATTAACGGGATCACATCATTAGGAGAATGATGTGATTGACTTGACCCATTCCGTTAGCTTAGCACTTGATCGTTTAGTATGTTGCTATTGCTTTCTTCATGACTTATACATGTTCCTATGACTATGAGATTATGCAACTCCCGTTTACCGGAGGAACACTTTGTGTGCTGCCAAACGTCACAACGTAACTGGGTGATTATAAAGGTGCTCTACAGGTGTCTCCGAAGGTACTTGTTGAGTTGGCGTATTTCGAGATTAGGATTTGTCACTCCGATTGTCGGAGAGGTATCTCTGGGCCCACTCGGTAATGCACATCACTATAAGCCTTGCAAGCATTGTAACTAATGAGTTAGTTGCGGGATGATGTATTACGGAACGAGTAAAGAGACTTGCCGGTAACGAGATTGAACTAGGTATTGAGATACCGACGATCGAATCTCGGGCAAGTAACATACCGATGACAAAGGGAACAACGTATGTTGTTATGCGGTTTGACCGATAAAGATCTTCGTAGAATATGTGGGAGCCAATATGAGCATCCAGGTTCCGCTATTGGTTATTGACCGGAGACGTGTCTCGGTCATGTCTACATAGTTCTCGAACCCGTAGGGTCCGCACGCTTAAAGTTCGCTGACGATCGGTATTATGAGTTTTTGTGTTTTGATGTACCGAAGTTGTTCGGAGTCCCGGATGAGATCATGGACATGATGAGGAGTCTCGGAATGTCCGAGAGGTAAAGATCGATATATTGGAAGGCTATATTCGGACGTCAGAAAGGTTCCGAGTGATTCGGGTATTTTTTGGAGTACCGGGGAATTACGGGAATTCACCGGGGGAAGTTATGGGCCTTAATGGGCCATACAGGAAAGAGAGGAGCAGGCCGCAGGGGCTGCTGCGCCCCTCCCCTTGCTGGTCCGAATTGGACAAGGGATTGGGGGGGGGGCGCAACACCCCTCTTTCCTTCTCCCTCTTCCCCTCTTTCTTCCCCTCTTGGTGGACTCCTACTAGGAGTAGGATTCCTAGTAGGAGTCCCCTACTTGGTGCGCCACCCATAGGGGGCTGGCCTCCTCCCCTCCATCCTTTATATACGTGGCCAGGGGGCACCCCATAGACACAACAATTGATCATTGATCTCTTAGCCGTGTGCGGTGCCCCCCTTCACCATAATCCACCTCGATCATATCGTAGTGGTGCTTAGGCGAAGCCCTGCGTCGGTAGCATCATCATCACCGTCACCACGCCGTCGTGCTGACGAAACTCTCCTGTGAAGCTTTGCTGGATCGGAGCTCGCGGGACGTCATCGAGTTGAACGTGTGCTGAACTCGGAGGTGCCGTGCGTTCGGTACTTGGATCGGTCGGATCGTGAAGACGTACGACTACATCAACCGCGTTGTGCTAATGCTTCCGCTTTCGGTCTACGAGGGTACGTGGACACACTCTCCCCTCTCGTTGCTATGCATCACCATGATCCTGTGTGTGCGTAGGAAATTTTTGAAATTACTACGTTCCCCAACAGCTATCTTTGAGAAGTTCCCAACAATGCTCTAGTTGAAATGACTTTTTCATTGAAGCTTCCATGTCCTTGTAGCTTTCTTGTGCAATTTTGTCCTACAAAATGGAAACAATGTCAAATTGTGCAACCGCTCCGAGTTGTACAAAAGATTTGCGCTTGGGACATGAAAGCAAACTCACATAGTTGGCTTCGACAAAACCACTTGGAGGTGCATTGCGCACTTGCATCAAGCAAGCAACCCAACGGCTACAAATCGGCTTGATGGCGTCCCAACGACCTTGAAGAGACCAAAAGGTGTGTGGCGTCTGATTGGGATACTTTCTCATCATGCGGAAGAATTGATCCTCGATCCTTTGCCAATACCACTTCGCGAATTGGTCGGTGCCGGTGCACGCATCAAGAGACACCGACTCCCAAGCCTTGATCAAAATTCTATCTTCGAATGGAGTGTAGTTCTTCGATCGTGCGCGTTTTGCTTGCTCTTCATCGTACACCCCCTCCTCAACCTCCTCCACATCATCTTCTTCCCCATGACCGTGCACGCCACCATCCATCTCGTTGTAGCCGTACTCACCGATCGGTGTTTGATCGATGTCGACGGTGTTGTCGTCCAAGATTTGCACGAAGTCGACCGTAGCATGATGGATACCGGCGCTACAATTGCGCTCGACATGTCACGTGCAAGCGGAATGAACTCAAATGAAAGAAATGCGGGAGATCAAAGAATCATACCTTGCGCCCATTTCGTCGAACACCTCGGGGGCTGTGGCAGCGCCATCGCCGGGGGCGACAGCAGCGCTATTGCTCGGGGCAGCTCCTGCCGGAGCAATCGGGGGAGGTGTTGGCACGGTAGCTCTTCTCGCGAGCTTCTTGCGTTTCACACCGGTAGCCTTCCCCTTCTTCGCCGGCGGTTGCCGGACCGAATTCGCATCGGAGGCGGCGTGTGACGCCCCCGGCTCAATCGTGCACTAATCATACACGCAAATGCACACGATCAAGCCTAAGAACTCACGGGAATATATCACAACTCAACTCTAACACATAAATAAAGTCATACAAGCTTTATATTACAAGCCAGGGGCCTCGAGGGCTCGAATACATAAGCTCGCATACAAGCGACAGCGGAAGCATCAGATATCTGAGTACATATATGAAACAAAAACAGATAAACCTTTAGAAAGGCGGGGCAAAACAAAAGCTACGATCGAAAGGCGCAGGCCTCCTGCCTGGGACCCTCCGATCCTACTCCTGGTCGTCGGCAAGCTCGTAGTAGTATCCACCCTCAGGGTAGTAGTAGCGATTGTCGGCGGGGGCAGCTGTCACAGGGGCTCCGTCATCTGGTTGCATCAAAAGGATATGGGGGAAAAAGAAAGCAAAGCAACCGTGAGTACTCATCCGAAGTACTCAGCAAGCAAGGATCTACACTACATATGCAACATAATCAAAGAGAGCCTGTATATGTGGACTGGGCTGCAGAAATGCCAGAATAGAGGGGAAAACCTAGTCCTATAGAAGACTAGCATCTTCAACGGTCTGGCAGCATTAGAAGAGTGTAGATTAGTACAATATAGAATAGTAGTATCATTAAGTCTCAACCTCACCCAGAGATCCTTTCTCGACTCCCTGCGAGAAAGCAATCCCAGAGCCATAATATCCAAGTATCAACCTCGGCTAGAGATCCTTTCTCGACTCCCTGCGAGAAAGTAATCCCAGAGCCGTACTATCCATTTCTCATCACAAATATCCATTTCTAGTTGTATCGATCGGGATACAACTACGAGCATCCGTTATCGAGGATCCGGCTATGCATAGTTTAGTTCTTCCCTGCAGGGGTGCATCAACTTACCCACCACGCTCGCTTAACTCCGGCCGAACACACTTTTCCGGGTCATGACCAGCCTCGGTCAAACGACACACCGCAGCCCTACCTAAAGCTCAGTAGAGAGGTCCCCGCCGGTCTACATCCTAAGCACTCAGGGGTCTTGGGCCATCGCCCTGTGCACTCCGGGTCGTTGCGAGCAGGGTGGATACCAGCGCCAACGGCACGATCCGACCCGGCCACAATGCTGAACTGGACGTCTGACAGAGCTATCGGCTGATACCATGATGCAGAGTACCCATATTTATTCCCGCGTGATGGTTAGTGCTATCGGGCCAAAGGCCCACTCAGATCAAATATCCAAATCGCAGTGTGTTGGTAGTGCAGTAACGAGCAGAGACTCACAATCGATGTGACCCCGTCGCCCCGTCTCGAGGACTTGCGGCAAGGGCCAAGGGTGCCCGGCCACGCCTCGTATTCATCACTCGGGCACCATCCAGGTCAACCCGTCTCCATAACACTCGCGGGTACCCCTCAGGGTCGACCCGCCTTCCAAGTAACAGTGTAAAGTCCAATTATCCGTGTGTCCATAACATCAAGGGAATCCGAGGTATCACCCTCGTTGGATTCCTACTCGATGTATCCGTCAAGGTGAACTCGGAGGAATCACCCTCGATGGGTTCATACTTAAGGTGTTGCACGACAGCGTCGTTACCGAAAGTGGTGAAGGAGGAATCACCCTTGATGACCATGACCGAGTAACTACTCCACAGAGTTATCATCGGAAGTGCTTACGAGGTATCACCCTCGACACTCGCTAGTAATGCTGCAGTGTCATACAGATAAAGAGGGTGTGAGGTGCGGTGCCGGGGCCTGGTCGTCGAGTCTTCTGATAATCCAGCGGGGCAATCGGGACAAGTGGGGTCACTGATAGGTCTCTACCCAGCCTATACTAGACAGTTTAGGATAAGCAGGTAAGGTTTCAATAGCAGGTTACAATAAACAGGCTATGCATCAGAATAGGTAAAGCAGCAGCAGCAATTTCTAATGCAAGCATGAGAGAGAAAGAGTAGGCGATATCAGTATGCTCAAAAGGGGGGTGCTTGCCTGGTTGCTCGGCGGCAAAGGCAAGGTCGTCAACGGTGTCATCGGGCTCCTGAGCTGCGCCGGTCTCGGGGACGACGTCGGTATCGGGGTCTACCGAGAGGGAAGAGGGGGAGAAAACAGTAAATACAAGCAAACGGATGCATGAAAAGACTTCAGACAGAGCTAGGGGTGTTCTAACGCAGTACTACGTGATACTAGCGAAGGGGCAAACATCCGGAAAAATATCCCCGATGTTTGGCATTTTCGGACAGATGAAACGGAGGTGGATTGTTGCATGTTCATTATGCTAGGGACGTGCGGCGGACAAACGGACTGCGTATTCGTATTCGTCTCATCGTTCTGAGCAATTTTCATGTACAAAGTTTTTCGATGCGAGCTACGGTTTATTTTATATGATTTTTCAAAGTTTAAACATTATTCTGAAATTACTTTAATTTGAAATTAAATGCAAAAATGCTAAGTGCACACAGCACTGTGTACACAGAAGTGTACACAGGCTGACATGTGGGTCCAGGGGGTCCCGGTTGACCAGTCAAAGTTTGACTGGTCAACAAGGGGTGGGTCCCCCTGTCATACACTGTTTCGCTAATTACAAATTTAACCTAGTTTAATTAGCAGGTTAATTAAACTTAATTAGTTAACTAAACAGGAGTAATTAAGTTAATTAATTAATTACTAATTTAATTAACTAATTATTAATATATATTTTCCTATTTCTTTTTTTCGTTTTAAAAGGGGGCGGGCCCCATCTGCCATAGGCCCAAGTGGCCTAGTGGGGCGGGTGGCTTAACAGGCATGGGCGCGGGCCCAGGCCACCCGCAGCTGGGCACAGCCAGCGCCGCCAGTGAGCGAGGCCAGGGGCGGATAGCGAGTGCGGCGGGGCGAAGGGGTCGCGGCTGGGCGGAGGCGTCCGGGCAGGGCGAACAGCGCGGGCGAGCAGAGACGAGCGAGCGCGGCGGCGGACGGCGCGACGCGGTGCAGGGCGCAGGCCGTGGTGAGCATCGACGAAGCACGGGGGGCGAGGCGGAGGCGCGGCTGGCAGAGCTGCAGCAGGCGGCGGCGACTACGGGCGGCGCTAGCGGGTCACGCGGCGGTAGCAGGGAGGCGGCCACGCAGGTGAGCAAAGGCGGGAGCCGAGCAGCGGCGCAGCGGTGAACAGGGCGGAGGCCATGGCGGGGCGGCTCGGTGGCGCGGCCGCGTGTGGAGGTAGCAGCAGCAGGGGACGGAGCTGCAGCGGTGGAGGGAGCAGCGGGCGGGCGGTGCTGAGCGCGGCGGCGGCTGCCGCAGCTGAAGCCGAGGACAGCAGCGAGCGGGGTGCGCGGCCTGAGGCGGCAGCGCCGAGCGGCTGCAGACGAGCATGGGGCTGCGGGCGCGGCCGGGGTGCGCGAGTGCGTGCGGCGAGTGCGGACAGGTGTGCACGGGGCGCGCACACGGACGGCGTGGGTCGCGGTCGGGCGCGGCGGCGAGCGCCGATGACGGTGGTGAACGAGCTAGCGGAGGGGAGGCCGGAGCACAGAGGAAAGAGGAGGGCGCGGGGCTCACAGGGAGCCGGACGGCGAGGCAGCGGCTCGAGGTGGCCGATGGAGAAGCGGGACGGCGAGGTGGCGGTGGCCTCGGGCGGTTCCAGGTGAGGGCGACGGCGATGAGGTGGTCCGGTGAGTCGGAGCGACGGGCGCCGGCGTCGGCGCACGGCGTCGGGGCTCGGCCCGATCCAGTTCTGGATCGGGGAGGGGGGAATGGGGAGCGAGAGAGAGTGGGGGGGGTTCGGTCTAGGGTTACGGTTGGGGTGGTGGGGTAAGTAGGCCACGGGGTAGACGGGCCGGCCGGCTGGGCCAAGGCCCAGTTGGGCCAGGGGGTTTTATTTTTATTTTTATTTTTTTGTTTAGTTTCCCTTTTATTATTTAATTTCCTTTACACTTAGTATTTCTTTTATTTATTTGTTATAGTTTTACAAAATAAATATAACTCCTAATTTAGTATTAGCATTTAACCTACTGCCCCAATAATTTTGGACAACTAAATAAAATAGTTTAGTATTTTACAAAATACCAAAAGCATTTAATTAAATGATTTTGCTGCTGTTTTATTTATTTTGGAGCATTTAAACCTTTTATAAAAGTGTGGTTTCTCTACCATAATTACCTATGCATTATTTGGCACAAACCGAACATTTTAGTTTTAATATTTGAAAACTTTTGTGATTTGCCTTTAACTCAAACTTTAATTTGAATCGCTTTGAACTAATGCGAGATTAACAACAGCAACCGCGGTGATGTGGCATCATTAACAGGGAATTACTGTAGCTTAAATATCCGGGCGTCACAATTCTCCTCCACTACAAGAAATCTCGTCCCGAGATTTTAAGAGGTGGAGTAAGGGGAAGAGTTCTTGTGCTTGGTTGCTCTTCTCGAAGAAGTTGATCCCTTCGTTCATGTCTTCAACTCTCTGCTTCAGGTCATCATGATGAAGTCGGCATCCTTTCTTCGGGAACTCCATCGTACTTACGAAAGAATAAAAGGAGGGTATTCCGGGAGAACGGACCTCTGTAAGGTTGACTATCTGGTCGATAACATCGGGGAAGGTGGCGGAAAGTAACTCTCGAATTGAAACTTAAGAAAATGTCGAGAGCAAAGTAAGGAGGTATCAAGGGAAGTTTCGAGCGGGCAGGCAATCGTTCGATGCCTGAAACAGGGCGTGAAAGGGGTTCAAAGTAACGGGAATAAGCATTGTGTCTGATACCAGAATTGATGATCTTTCGCAAGGTGGCTCGTGAATTACGCACGAGGCCACGCGTGAGGAACAACCTTGGTATCAGGGGGTGTACAGGAGAGTCAGGTTTCGATCCTGTGGAACTATGGGTTATGGGCCCACCATGTGGGTTAAAAGTAGGAAGGGCGATGACACCATGCACAGTCAGGATAGCAAGGCCTGTCAGAGGATAGATTGTCAGTTATGTCGCCAACAACGTCAGCACCAAGGGCGAGGGACGAAGAGAACCATTTTCCTGCTCTTTGAAACGAGGCGGACCTGTAGGAAAAGTTCTCGTCCATCGGTGGTTACCGGAATGTTATCAACAATAGTAACAGGGTCTTACTGACTGATTTGTAGACCGAGATGTTTTTCATAGGCAGAGAATTAATACTGCTTAAGTCATATAGATCACAAGAGAGGTTAAACAAAACAATGGAAAGGGAAATGTGATTATTAATTTAATCAGAACAATGGAAAGGAAAAGGTGTTTAAACACAAATACCAAAGGTATATCCTTCCCAAGGACAAGCGGAGGATGACATCCATGGCAGGATAGTAAGTATATTTCCATTTAGGTAAAAGGGGAGAGGAAATTCAAGACGTTACCCATACAACAATGTTTGGATAATTGATCAAGAAACACTTGGCAATGTGCCTCCAATGTTCTTGTTGATATTTGGAATACCACTATCATGCTTCGAGGTAGCATTGATATGGTGTTTCAAGGTTGATCCGAAGATCACAAGAGATACAAAGGAACATTTCCAAGATTATCTCAGAACATAAGGAATTACCAAGCTCAACCAGGTCTGTGTTGTCAGAAAGTCAAGAGATCATCGATGATATCACAAATCATCGAGGGGCAGGGATGGTATTTCTAGCCATGAATTCAATTGATAATTTGGAATAAGTCAATATATTGATGGTGATCACGACAAATTTTGTCGAGGTACTATGAAGAGGCCATCGTACAGCGACGGCATCAAGCAAAAGGAATGATGAAGCGAAAGGTTATGGGAAACACGGATGCGACACAAGCTCGAAATCAAGCTTGTTGTTCGAGGTGAAAAGATAGGATGAGGAGGATCTACGTAAGCTTCGCTCATCATCGGAAGTTGCTCCGAGCATGAGGACCAGGTAGCACAGTTAAAAGTTGGCACGATAAAATATAGCCGATCAGGCTAGGAATGATGTGATGGGGTATTAAACTTCCCAGTAACAAGTACTAGGGATAATACCGGAAGGTAAATCGGAGTAGAGGTTGGACGGGTGAAATGATCTACAGAGGACAAGTATTTTAACTTATCCCGGAAAACGGAATCAAGGAGGAAATATGGTCGGAACCACGATTGCAAAGGACCAGACATAGATACCAGATGAACTTATAACAAGGGGATTATTATTATTACAAGAAGCTTCCATGAAAAGTTGCACATCGGGTCCATGGGCATGAGCACAAAGGTTCAAGGTCGACTCCCACTTCTCCAATACACAACTTCTCATTTACCGCTCTCTATTAAAAGTTTTGAGTTTGAATGTTTAACTGGTGGAATACTAGAAAGATATGACCCATGAAGACCTTTTGGGTTCACACAGATAGCCAAGGCATAGACACAACCCATAGGGACATTTTACGAATCTATACCGCTCACTTATAGAAGCAACAGTAAACATCTCAAAGTTGAATACAGACGACAAGAATTAATTGATACCACATTGGCGAAGGTATTTGTAACAGAGGAAGAACTCACAATGATTTTGAATGTGTGGAACTGTTGGATAATAATCCAACAAGGGGTCTTATGGTCTACAACGGAGCTGATGCGAGTATCGGTACTCTATCAGAGGAAGAAGGAATGAAAGGGCATTGAATTATAGAATCAACTGACTAGTTCAAAGCTCAAATGCAAAGGAATTATCATTTCCAAATCAAGGGATCAGAAGCCAACGCTCTCATTAAGAATGGATAAGTTGAATAGACTTAGGGGTACAATCGACGGCAATTTGATTGGTCGATAACCAGCTCATGTTTAAAATGACGTCTGAGCCGGAAGGATGAATTCAAGGATCTGATTGAGGATTGTGAGCATTCGCAACATATTGAATCAAAGGACTCAAAATGATAATGACAAAGGATGCCAATAAGATTACCAGATTTATGGGATTAATCATAATGCAAGCAAGCAAGAATTTCAAGAGTAATAGGTTATTGAGGATTTTCGGAAGATCGAATGGTATTTCGAAGACTTCTGTGAAATACATGAATCAACTGGGGATGAGCGGATACTCGATAAGTGCGAGAAATTATCCATAGGGGTATTCAGGTGGTAAAGGAATGCCAGGCGGTAGGCACAAAGTATTCACGGAACAATAAAGAGAATTTCGGGGTATCTTGTAATAACAAGATCAACGGGGGACGATTGTAAGAATGGCAAGTGTACGCGGTTATCCATAGAGGTTTACCGATGGAAGGGAATTGCAAAAGCGACATGCACAAAGTCTCGAGAGAACATCGAGGAGTATCTTCGGAATCCTTCGGTGCACCAAGCATTCATCTAGAGTGAGGGACTCTCCGGGAGGAAGTAATTACGAGAACCTAGAGTTAGAGTTAGAAAAATCAATTAACCCGAATAGAAGAGAGATCAGATTCCCAGAGTATAGACGAGGAATAAAACATACTAATACCACCCAGTTGGCGACGTGGGCCCGTAAGCCACACAGCCAAGTTAGTAAAACAGTTTTTCGATGTCTAGACTCAACTTCGACCAAGGAATTGGAAGGGGGCTTCCTACAGGCAGTCGGCTCTAATACCAATTTGTGACGCCCCCGGCTCAATCGTGCACTAATCATACACGCAAATGCACACGATCAAGCCTAAGGACTCATGGGAAGATATCACAACTCAACTCTAACACATAAATAAAGTCATACAAGCTTTATATTACAAGCCAGGGGCCTCGAGGGCTCGAATACATAAGCTCGCATACAAGCGACAGCGGAAGCATCAGATATCTGAGTACAGATATGAAACAGAAACAGATAAACCTTTAGAAAGGCGGGGCAAAACAAAAGCTACGATCGAAAGGCGCAGGCCTCCTGCCTGGGACCCTCCGATCCTACTCCTGGTCGTCGGCAAGCTCGTAGTAGTATCCACCCTCAGGGTAGTAGTAGCGATCGTCGGCGGGGGCAACTGTCATAGGGGCTCCATCATCTGGTTGCATCAAAAGGATATGGGGGAAAATAAAGCAAAGCAACCGTGAGTACTCATCCAAAGTACTCAGCAAGCAAGGATCTACACTACATATGCAACATTATCAAAGAGAGCCTGTATATGTAGACTGGGCTGCAGAAATGCCAGAATAGAGGGGAAAACCTAGTCCTACAGAAGACTAGCATCTTCAACGGTCTGGCAGCATTAGAAGAGTGTAGATTAGTACAGTATAGAATAGTAGTATCATTAAGTCTCAACCTCACCCATAGATCCTTTCTCGACTCCCTGCGAGAAAGCAATCCCAGAGTCATAATATCCAAGTATCAACCTCGGCCAGAGATCCTTTCTCAACTCCCTGCGAGAAAGTAATCCCAGAGCCGTACTATCCATTTCTCATCACAAATATCCAGTTCTAGTTGTATCGATCGGAATACAACTCCGAGCGTCCATTACCGAGGATCCGGCTATGCATAGTTTAGTTCTTCCCTGCAGGGGTGCACCAACTTACCCACCACGCTCGCTTAACTCCGACCGGACACACTTTTCCGGGTCATGACCGGCCTAGGTCAAACGACACACCGCAGCCCTACCTAAAGCTCAGTAGAGAGGTCCCCGCCGGTCTACATCCTAAGCACTCAGGGGTCTTGGGCCATCGCCCTGTGCACTCCGGGTCGTTGCGAGCAGGGTGGATACCAGCGCCAACGGCACGATCCGACCCGGCCACAATGCTGAACTGGACGTCTGACAGAGCTGTCGGCTGATACCACGATGCAGAGTACCCATATTTATTCCCGCGTGATGGTTAGTGCTATCGGGCCAAAGGCCCACTCAGATCAAATATCCAAATCGTAGTGTGTTGGTAGTGCGGTAATGAGCAGAGACTCACGATCGATGTGACACTGTCGCCCCGTCTCGAGGACTTGCGACAAGGGCCAAGGATGCCCGGCCACGCCTCGTATTCATCACTCGGGCACCATCCAGATCAACCCGTCTCCATAACACTCGCGGGTACCCCTCAGGGTCGACCCGCCTTCCAAGTAACAGTGTAAAGTCCAATTATCCGTGTGTCCATAACATCAAGGGAATCCGAGGTATCACCCTCGTTGGATTCCTACTCGATGTATCCGTCAAGGTGAACTCGGAGGAATCACCCTCGATGGGTTCATACTTGAGGTGTTGCACGACAGCGTCGTTACCGAAAGTGGTGAAGGAGGAATCACCCTCGATGACCATGACCGAGTAACTACTCCACAGAGTTATCATCGAAAGTGCTTACGAGGTATCACCCTCGGCACTCGCTAGTAATGCTGCAGTGTCGTACAGATAAAGAGGGTATGAGGTGCGGTGCCGGGGCCTGGTCGTCGAGTCTTCTGATAATTCAGCGGGGCAATCGGGACAAGTGGGGTCACTGATAGGTCTCTACCCAGCCTATACTAGACAGTTTAGGATAAGCAGGTAAGGTTTCAATAGCAGGTTACAATAAACAGGCTATGCATCAGAATAGGTAAAGCAGCAGCAGCAATTTCTAATGCAAGCATGAGAGAGAAAGAGTAGGCGATATCGGTATGCTCTAAAGGGGGTTGCTTGCCTGGTTGCTCGGCGGCAAAGGCAAGGTCGTCAACAGTGTCGTCGAGCTCCTGAGCTGCGCCGGTCTCAGGGACGATGTTGGTGTCGGGGTCTACCGAGAGGGAAGAGGGGGAGAAAACAGTAAATACAAGCAAACGGATGCATGACAAGACTTCAGACAGAGCTAGAGGTGTTCTAACGCAGTTCTACGTGATACTGGCGAAGGGGCAAACATCCGGGAAAATATCCCCTGTGTTTAGCATTTTCGGACAGATGAAACGGAGGTGGATTGTTGTATGTTCACTATGCAAGGGACGTGCGGCGGACAAACGGACTGCGTATTCGGATTCGTCTCGTCGTTCTGAGCAATTTTCATGTACAAAGTTTTTCGATGCGAGCTACGGTTTATTTTATATAATTTTTCAAAGTTTAAACATTATTCTGAAATTACTTTAATTCGAAATTAAATGCAAAAATGCTAAGTGCACACAGCACTGTGTACACAGAAGTGTACACAGGCTGACATGTGGGTCCAGGGGGTCCCGGTTGACCAGTCAAAGTTTGACTGGTCAACAGGGAGTGGGGTCCCCCTGTCATACACTGTTTCGCTAATTACAAATTTAACCTAGTTTAATTAGCAGGTTAATTAAACTTAATTAGTTAACTAAACATGATTAATTAATTAATTACTAATTTAATTACCTAATTATTAATATATTTTTTCCTATTTCTTTTTTTTGTTTTAAAAGGGGGCGTGCCCCATCTGCCATAGGCCCAAGTGGCCTAGCGGGGCGGATGGCTTAACAGGCGCGGGCGATGGCCCAGGCCACCCGCAGCTGGGCACAGCCAGTGCCCGCCGGCGAGCGAGGCCAGGGGGCGGACAACGAGTGCGGCGGGGCGGAGGGGTCGCGACTGGGCGGAGGCGGCCGGGCAGGGCGAACAGCGCGGGCGAGCAGAGACGAGCGAGCACGGCGGCGGACGGCGCGACGCGGTGCAGGGCACAGGCCGTGGTGAGCATCGACGAAGCACGGGGGGCGAGGCGGAGGCGCGGCTGGCAGAGCTGCAGCACGCGGCGGCGACTACGGGCAGCGCTAGCGGGTCACGCGGCGGCAGCCGCGCAGGTGAGCAAAGGCGGGAGCCGAGCAGCGGCGCAGCGGCGAACAGGGCGGAGGCCATGGCGGGGCGGTTCGGTGGCGCGGCCGCATGTGGAGGCAGCAGCAGCAGGGGACGGAGCTGCAGCGGTGGAGGGAGCAGCGGGCGGGCGGTGCTAAGCGCGGCGGCGGCTGCCGCAGCCGAAGCCGAGGACAGCAGCGAGCGGGGTGCGCGGCCTGAGGCGGCAGCGGCGAGTGGCTGCAGACGAGCATGGGGCTGCGGGCGCGGCCGGGGGTGCGCGAGTGCGTGCGGCGAGTGCGGACGGGCGTGCGCGGGGCGCGCACACGGACGGCGTGGGTCGCGGTCGGGCGCGGCGGCGAGCGCCGGTGACGGTGGTGAACGAGCTAGGGGAGGGAAGGCCGGAGCACAGAGGAAAGAGGAGGGCGCGGGGCTCACAGGGAGCCGGACGGCGAGGCAGCGGCTCGAGGTGGCCGATGGAGAAGCGGGACGGCGAGGTGGCGGTGGCCTCGGGCGGTTCCAGGCGAGGGCGACGGCGACGAGGTGGTCCGGCGAGTCGGAGCGACGGGCGCCGGCGGGGACGGGCGCCGGCGTCGGGGATCGGCACGATCAAGTTCTGGAGGGGGGGGGGGACTGGGGAGCATAGAGAGGAGATTGGGGGTTGTCGGTCTAGGGTTTCCGCCTACCGGATTCAGCGTAAGTAAACCAATCGCATCTCGAAAAACTGATATGTCACAGCCTAGCCTGTTATGTCAGGCGAGAGGGGGAGAATGGCGGGATATGGTTCGGGGAGTTGGCGAGAATAATGGAGGGTAGGCTGAGGGGATAGGAGGGGTGGGGCAGGGCGAAGGGGGGGGGGGGTCACTTGTATCATTCAATTTCATTCCAGGTGAAGACCTTACTAGTCAAGTCGTCCACAAATACCACCACAAACCACCTCAACAAAAGCAGCTCCCCCACATTCCTGATGTCTTATCCCGCCCTCCCAAATAACAACCAAAAACCCACACATTTTAAAACCCCCTCACCTACGCACCAAACAACCTCCACACCCATCCGTGTCAAACACATAGGAAAACAAAAAGCAAAACGACAAAAACTAAAAACACTATCACGACACAAATCTACATCCCACTATTACCCACCGACGCCCATCTAGAAAGACACATATATACCTGCCAGGCCAAAACTTACCTAAATAATAATCAATCACACCCCATCCCCCACCCTAAATCTAAGCTAACGTACCGAACCCAACCCCCCAACAAAAAAACAACTTCTAGACCACACAAAACATCACCTCAAATCATTATCCCATGCACCCACACGACACCACCACCCTTCCCCTCACCCCCCCACTCGACACACCCCCACCCACAGACCGTAAACACCTACCACAACTTTCAAACATCAGACTTCTATTATCAACCCAGTCACTTGGACAAATACCTAACCAGATACACCATCCCCCCAACGACAGCGAGACCAGAAAAACGTAAACCAAACCGATAGACATCCACGCCCGAAAGTTAAATTCAACCTATAACGTCCGATATACCCTCGCGAAACGTACGGAAGGAAAGATATCGAACATACCACACAAGGACCTTAATACTCCCAGACACGAGAGTAAAATAATATTCCAAGCACCCAACAATGCTCCCAAAACTGACCTGACTATACTAGGAGCGAGCACACAGAGCTCCCGTCTCAGCCGAGCGATCGGTAAACATAACGTCCCAAAAGTGGGGGCGGGAAGCCACGCAGCTCCCGGGAAACGGAAACGCAGCAACCCGTACATACGATGGACCAGATCGCCCGGGGAAGCTACAATTTTGTTTCCCCATCTCCTTACCTCTCATTGGCCGTTGTAAGTAGGCCACGGGGTAGACGGGCCGACCGGCTGGGCCAAGGCCTAGTTGGGCCAGAGGGTTTTCTTTTTATTTATTTATTTGTTTAGTTTTCCTTTTATTATTTAATATCCTTTACACTTAGTATTTCTTTTATTTATTTGTTATAGTTTTACAAAATAAAAATAACTCCTAATTTAGTATAGCATTTAACCTACTGCCCCAATAATTTTGGACAACTAAATAAAATAGTTTAGTATTTTACAAAATACCAAAAGCATTTAATTAAATGATTTTGCTGTTGTTTTATTTATTTTGGAGCATTTAAACCTTTTATAAAAGTGTGGTTTCTCCACCATAATTACCTATGCATTATTTGGCACAAACCGAACATTTTAGTTTTAATATTTGAAAACTTTTGTGATTTGCCTTTAACTCAAACTTTAATTTGAATCGCTTTGAACTAACGCGAGATTAACAACAGCAACCGCGGTGATGTGGCATCATTATCAGGGAATTACTGTAGCTTAAATATCCGGGCGTCGCACGGCGGGGCCGGCGGGAACACCGCCATGGACGACGACGTTGCCTTGCCGCTTGCGGGGTGGCGCAGTACTGCCTTCAACGGCGACGGGCACGGCATGGCCGCCGACGAGATCTGCCGAAGGGGGTGGCACGTGGATGGCGTCCGCGGTGACGGCTGATGGCTGATAGGCTTCTATGCTGGTGAAGGGACGCCAGGGAAGGTGCTCCGGGGCGAGCGGAGGGAGGTGGTTGGGGACGGAGGGAGAGAGAAGCGGAAAGAGCCGCGGGGAAATGTCCCTTCCGCCAAATTGCGCAGCTGATAGGGGTCGAGCTCGGGTCGGCCTTCGCCCCGTGAATCTAAAGGTTGAGGGCAAAATTTTCCCGCGCCCCGCAATTTTTTTTACAGTTCGCGCGCCAATATGGTGTCTGGTCGGGGCGTTTTTTTCGCCCGAAACCGTAAACGGGCGGTTATTTTGCGGGTCGACGCGTTTTAAGAGGTCTGCTAGAGTTGTTCTAAGGCCATCAACTGGCCAGGAATTACAACACACCAACATGACACAACGGCCAAACTGATACAAGGAGCATACTGGAAAGCAAACACAACACAACCAAAACAAGCATCTAAGAGGAGATCACAACTAAGGGCATAACTTGATTGGCGATGCATTCCACACATGGCACCTAAAAATCATAAATAGATGGAGCAAGGCGATGCACAACCAACCCTCACAAGAGCTGCAAAGAGCGGCCGCAAAGAGCTGGATGCAACCAGGGGCTAGGGGAGCGTAGCACCTCTTCTCTAGCATCGAATGGTGGCCCTACCCCCTCGCCTTGGATCGAAAGGCACGACATCATTGAGATGTAGAGACGCTCACCCGAGAGCAAGAAAAAAATGGCTGCAATGCCCGGAACAACCACTAGTCAACCATCTTGATTTGGGCACGCCTTGCCGGCAGCACCGCCACAGTTTAGAACAACCAAATGGAGTGGGAGAACTTCCGGTAGCAATCACCATCGAGGAGGCAACATGGCACCAAGGTGAAGTGCAACAAACGAGCAGAGCAACCAGCTACAATGGATAGCTTGGGTGCCTCCGGCTTCTGGTGCGCTGCTACCGTCGAGAAGGGGAACCCTATCCCCTTCCGACAGGATCGAAGACATCGACAACCAAAACTGAGCAATGAGAGCTGCCAATGAAGAGACACCAGCCTGAAGCACGCCGACACATGCAACAATATGCTCCACTGCCAGCATCACCTCACACTAAACAAACCAAACACCCCGGGCGACGCCTCCTAAAAGGGCACGCACACATGGCACCGCCGCCGTCCAATCTGAGACGAATTTGGGCTTTCACCCGGGATTGGGGTCGGGGTGGAGGGGAGGGACCTCGGCGACGCCTCCAAGGAGGACAGTGGTGACCTTGGCCGTCATTACTGTCTAGTCAGACTAGACGAACTGACCAGACATTTCCCTGGCCCGTAACCACCTCCATAAGAACCCTCCTGCCACAGGGCCAATGGACGAGGCCGCCTGCCGCCGGCTGGTGGGGGCGAGATGGCAGGGGAGAGGAGCTTGAACCTCCAGATCTGATGCAGGGTAGCACGACAACGCGACCAACTCCCGCCTACGACTCACCACCCTCATGGCCAAGCCTCTGACCAGCTTCACCTCCCGCAAGCGTCGCCTGCCGCCAGACGCCACCGCCACACCTGCCAGTGTTGCCGCCCTAGGGTCCATTGTCCTCGCCAAGGGCTGGAGTGATGAGATCCCTGTCGTCACCATCACCGGCGCTCGCATGGGTTTGCCTAGTGGCTGTCTCGGGTGGGGCGATGAGGGAGGAGGGTGGGAAGGTGGAGGCTGGAGGCAAACCCTAGTCTCCCCGGAGTCGCATGTCAAGGCAACCGGGGGGGGGGGGGGGGGGAGGGGTTAGGGGGAGAGGGCACTCTCGTTTGGAGTTGAGAAGGGAAGCTCAGGAAGCTGGTGTGAGAAAAGTTTCTTTTCCACCAACAAGAAATGGAGAGGGGGCTGCCCAGAGAAGCTAAACAAGTGTCGAGTTCCTTTTTGCTTCGGCTGCTAGGAACTAAAATCCAGGTCATGTGCGTGCGGATCATGTACACCACATCGTCAACTTTCACGGGGCTTTTGACTGAGTTCGCACTATCCCTTATGACCACCAGTATCAAAACAATGTTATGCCCATTAAAAAATCTGGTGTATCTATGGCTAGGGGAGAATGGAACTTGCCTTTTTGGATTTGGACATTCTAGTCGTTCTCATATGTCATCTAGTTCAAGGTGATTCAAAGCTTATGAGAGGCTAATGCATGCTTCGCCACACTGTTCTTCACTCGTGGAATTGTCTTTTTTCCCTAGAGGGTTAGTTGTTTCGGTTTAGTTTTATCTGGGTTTTAATTATGCTCTAGTTTCTTTTTTACGTTTGTACATTGTGCTAGGATGCGGTATTTGTGTTGAGAGGAGAGTGCAGTTGTTCGGTGTGTGGTTGTTGTGTACTTACACATTTCAGCCTCGGGGTCAGCCGGTGGTCGTTGTGTGAGCTCCTTGTGAGGGACGTAGAGTTTCTGATCTCGAGTTCAAATGCTCCTAGATGAACAATAAATTCGAAAAAAAATAAAAAAAACTGAATTCTGTGGGCAAACTTTAAGGAATGTTTGGAGTGCATGCATAAATTCATCACGAAATCACATTGGTGAAGGCGTGATACAAAAAAAAAATCAATGCTCTGAAAATGTTACTTTCAAACACATTTTGGAGCTCTGATTTTTTTGCCACGACTTCCACCAATGTAATTTCATGATGAAACTTTGCATGCACTTCAAGCATTTCTTAAAGTTTGTCGCAAAAAAGGTGAGATTTTTTTTCTGATTTTACTGTTCACATCAGGAGCATTTGAGCTCAAGATTAGAAAGGTAATTTCGCCTTGTGAGCTCCTATTCGCGTTAAAATCATGGAACTGCTACTATAATGTTCACATGGGCCGACCCAAGAAACTCCCGCTCGCTCAACTCATCCCCCTGCCACACTCGCTCGCTCCGCTGCTATCTTGTAAAAAGTCGGCTATCTTTTTTTAAGATCATTAAATCAAAATATTTTCATGGATTTTAAATTTTTTTTTTGGATTTTTAAAATGTTACTAATTTTAAAAACCATGTTTTTTTAAAAGAATGTTCTAGAATTTAAAAAATGTTCATGGATATTTAAAATATTCACAAATTTGACATAAAGTTCAAAAACTTAAAATATGTTTGTGAGCTTTAAAAACGCTAATGAATTTAAAAAATGTTTGAGGATTTTTTTAAATCATTTTTTAAAAATGTTTAGAGATTTTAATTAATATTCATGATTTGAAATATGAAAATTAAGATTTAAAAGATAAGAAAAGCCAAAAAAGGAAAAAGAAGAAACAAACAGAAACCTCAACCGACAACACACACCCCCAGCAACCTCACAGCCCCCGATACACCAGGAGGCTCCAAATCTAGGAATCTTAGTATCTTAACAGATTTACTTCCTTACACCTAAGGAAAGGTGGACTCCATCCTCGTTGAAAAGACCAGATATTAGACATATCAGATTAATTTGCATACCTCAGCGTAAAATGCTCCAACACATAGGAAGGATGTTGTGAGCAATGCACCATGGATATGTCAACACTTTCGCCGGACAGGGGCACCCCAATCTCACTCGAGCTAAGGTGATTACCAAAATGATGCCATATTGCTTTCTCGCCACATCCACTTCATTTCTCATTTTGGAGAAGCATAGGAATCAAGGACACGCTGAAGGCTAGTGGTCAGACTCTCAACGGTGATGGCTCAAGCATTGTTAGGTTGGGCAAAGATCATGGTGGGTTTGAATGGACCAACCGACTTGGTTCGCCACTAGCACACTATTCTCATCGTCAGCAACCATGTTTGGCATCGAGATATTTTTGTAATTTTTTTGAGAATGCTCATCACGCTTGCCACAAGATTTCAGAAGAAGATATTGTTCTAGTTGATATGATATGAATAGTGTCAAAAAAAGACAGAAGACAAGATTTCACACCCTATTCATAGTCGGCGTTTGTCTTTTTTGTTTCTCTGCTATGTGTAGACCAAATTTAAATTCAAAATTTTATGGGAGTGTAAACATACTTGTGAACACATACTTTTTGAAATTTTCCATAGCTTTCTAGTGGTCCTACCATGTTTTTTCTGGGGGTGCGAGGGTATGGGGTATTGATCCTGGCATTATTTTCTATGTGAGTCAATTGTAGGTTCTTTTTTAAGGGTTAAGAAGAGAAGGCTCACGAAGCTGGTCTGGGAAAGCTTTTTCCACCAAGAAATGTTGAGAGAGGTGTTCAGAGAAACTAAACAAGTATTGAGTTCTATTTGCTTCAACTGCTAGGACCTAGAAATCCCTTTTAAAAGTTAAAAATCACTGACGAATCATGTAGAGCACATCATCAATTTTTAGGGGGTCTCTGGGACGAGTTCGCCTTGTCCCTTATGACCACCAGCCTCAAAGCAACGCTATGCTCATAAATTTTTTTTGGTGTACCCAGAGTTAGGAGGGAGTGATTCTCATATGCCATCTAGTTCATGGTGGTTTAAAAGCTTCTTTAGTTCCTTGCACCTGAGGAAAAGGTGGACTCCATCCTCATTAAAATGACCACATATTTGACATACCTGATTAGTTTTTATACCTCGGTGTAAAATTCTCCAACAAATAGAAAGGATATTGTGAGTAATGCGCCACTGATATGACCGCACTTTCACCAGGGCACTCCAAATCTCATTCGCGCTAAAGTGATAACCTTAATGATGTTGCATTGCTTTCTCATGCACTATTTTCTTGGTACATTTTGTAGGGTAACTTGACAATGAACCTTCCCTTTATTTCAAAGTGCTTTGTCCACTCATGCTCCATATATTCCTTGAGAGGTATGGCCACGATCAACTTTTGTCATGTCCCTATAACATGTCTTGTACGAGCTGTGTGTCCCACCTCAAATTGTAACATGTTATCGGTTGGCACAACCATAACCGGGGCAGCTAATGCTCATCCCCAGTTTTCACCATTGCACCATCTCCGACTCGCTTATTGACCCCCCCACCCCCCTCCCTAACAAATCAATCACTTTCAAAATGATATGGCGAGTGTGGGACATATCTTCCCTGGGTTGCGGTTGCATAACATCTCTATCCGGGTAATACTTAGCTTTCACAACTCGTGCACAAAGGAAGGGATGATTTCTAAGTAAGTGACAACCTTGTTTTGCCAACATGGCCATACTAAAGGCATACAAATCCTTATATCCAAGCCCATTATCCTTTTCTTGTTGTGTTAACTTACTCCAACTCAACCAGTGGACTTTGTTCTAACTCCCTTGTTGTGCCCAAAAATACCTATCAATCATACTCCCCCTCCCCCCATTTGCTTGCACATGACTTAATCAGGTTTCTTTACCAGCTTTAGAAGAAGTCTTCTTGTACAACCATGATTTTTTGCCTAAATCTGATCCTTCAAACAACCAACAGTCTAGCTCGTCGAATTTCCCACATAGACAAGCAACACCAAATATTTCTCGTTTCTTGATTCCCCATTTTAAAACCTAATTGTTGCAACTGCCTTTGTCCCCCCCCCCCCCCCCCCCCCCCCCCATAGGTACTTGCTAAACATTATAGATAAGTTATCCACATTCACTATTTGTCCCAAGCAAACCTCGCAGCGTTAGAATATTTTGCCCGTGATACATACTATCTTCATTGACTTTAAGAAGAATTTTATTTGAGGACAAATGACTTTAAGAAGAATTTTATTTGAGAATAAAGGAGAGGTTTCAAAGATGTAGATCATGGATAATGTACGTCTGGCGGTTGGACGTTGGCATCCCTCTAGTTATTATTGTGACGCATTGAGCCAAAGGCAAGGAAGATACACAAGTTCAAAAAGTTTGTTGAATGATGCATTTGGTGGTAGCATGTTACCATTTTTTTATTATGTTGTCGCGTACTAAATCTGGCGTTAACTTTTGGTTGTAACTTTGCTCATTGAATTCTGGGCATATCATTCTTTATAAAAGCTTGAGGGCATTTATCCCTTGGATAAAATAGAAGCTAGGCATGTTCTCTACAACAACTTTTAGTTAAGGATTAACTTTATAAAATAGAAGCTAGAAATGTTCCCAAGGCGGCCTTTTGTTTGTTGATTAACTTTATAAATAACTATAGGAATTCTGCCATTTCTCTACCATTTGGGGGGATTATTAACATCTGCACAAACATTATGTTTTCATTCCTTGTATTGTCTATCCTACATTTCGAAACAAGCCATGAATGTATGTATGTATGTTTTTTTTGTTGTTGAATATATGTATGTTGTTTGGTGCCAAAACTAGCCTTGCCAAAAAAAAATTCGCCCATCATATATTTTGAATCTGTTTTTGATCTTTTTCCAAGAAAACATAATTTTCAATGAGTATCCATCTACTCCTATTTCTCTTACAAATTGTTGGCAAAATAATTGGCCTAAGTGCGGGCAAAGGAACGGAGAATTTGGAACATTTTGAAGAGTGCTGGGCGCACTTTCTTCGCCTGGCTTTCTCCGCACGCCGGCCGTCTATCAGGATCTGAACGGTACAAAACGCGGCGAGCCTCACCATCCACCTGTCGCCTCCGCCACTAGCCCCACACCCGCATATAACACATGTCCACCTCCATGACCGTCTCCGTCTCCGCCGCCGCATCTTCCTCCCTGCCTCCCCTCTTCCCCCGCCGCCGCTCGCCGCCGGCGTCCCTCGTCCCGGTCAGGAGCCTCCGGTCCCGCCCCCGCCTCCTCTCCTCCGCGCGCACGACCCCCGTCCTCCTCCCCGCCGCCGCGATGGCCACCGACGGCGCCGCCCCGGCCCCCGCCGCCTCCTCGAAGAGGGACCTGCTCATCTTCGACGCCGAGGAGAACCTCTCGGTGGCCCTGGCCAAGTACACGGCGGATATTTCCGCGAAGTTCGCCGCCGAGAGGGGCGCCGTCACCGTCGTGCTCTCCGGCGGATCCCTCATCTATGCCCTCAGGTTCGTTCCCGCCCGTCCTTCCCACGGATCGCTCGTTCTCTGGCTGACCGGGGCCTCCCGGATCGCGTGAGGATCCCTGATTTCATTTTTGGTCTCGCAGGAAGCTGACGGAGGCGCCGTACCTGGAGACGGTGGACTGGAGCAAGTGGCATGTGTTCTGGGTTGACGAGAGGGTCGTGCCAAAGGACCACGAGGATAGCAACTACAAGCTCGCCCTGGATGGGTTCCTCTCCAAGGTATTCCCCACGGGTTCTTCCTAGATTTACCCCTCTCCATGCAACCGCCGGTTCTCTACCCATTTAGGCCTTTCCTATGGTAAGGCAGGACATTATGAGGAATTGAAGATATAGTTTTTTTGCTTGAAATTGACGGGGAGTTATGGGGGAACAGGATTATGGCAATGCCTGGGTTTGGTAACAGGTCATTTCGATTCACCATGTTAACTTATGAATAAATTTGAGGCTATCTGAGTGTATCAATGCCTTGTAAGAAATTCGGCGAGTATATTTGAGGAAGCATATGGCTTCTCTCCTCAACACCGTGCATTTTTATATAATCATGCGCAACATATCTGCTACAGAAAGTCCTAATTAAACCCGTGTTATCAATTTATTGTACAAACTGTAGGGATGCTCATAATCATTTACATGTATGGTATAATGTCATATTTATGTTAACTTCAGTTGGAAATCATGTAAGCAACCATACATATAACATGTGATTCTGGCAAAACGTGATCTTAAGTTCAGTTACATTTGCGACGTTCAACCTTGTAAATCTGTAGCTTTTTCAAGTGATACAACTTTCATTTTCTGTAAGAAATTTCGTTTTAAGTCCTTTCGATAGTGCGGACCGCCTCGCTTGAATCTTGGTAGCAACTGCTGGTTTCCATCAATTTAGGTCTTTCATACGGCAAGTTACGGCATTTGGAACACATAATTTGTGGCTTGAAGTGACGGGGAGTTGTAAAGGAGGTTCAGTAACAGGTCATTTAGCTTCACCATATTAACTTTGGGTAAATTTGGAGCTGTATCTGAGTTGATCCATGTCTTGTAAGAAATTTGGTGAGTATGAAAGCATATGGCTTTTCTCCTGTCGTGCATTTACATATAATCCTGTGCAGCATTGCTGGCCACAGAAGATCATAATTAAAATCATGTTATTAATTTACTGTATCATTTGCATGTATGGTGTCATGCCATATTTATGTTAGCTTCAGTTGGAAATCATCTAGATGGCTGTATAGATAACATGTGATTCTGGCAAATTATGGTCTATCATAAGTTCAGTTATGTGACCTGATAAACATTTGCAAAGATAAATCCTGCTCTTTAGATAGTGTGAATTGCTTCATTTGTACTACTATGTAGCAGTTTTAAATGACCTTATCTACTTTGCTGTCTCTGACGACAACATCAATAAATCTTGCATATTTAGGTTACTAGAGATATATTCTTATGTACAATTGTTCCATTCTCATCAGTTTTGTAGCTACATGTAACTTTCTACCTATTGAGAAGTCTTTAACTGGGTCATGTCTTGTACTTTGTAGGTACCAATTCCTACTGGTCAAGTGTATGCTATCAATGATGCCTTGTCTGCTGAAGGAGCAGCAGAGGACTATGAAACTATCTTGAAGCAACTTGTTAAGAATGGCGTCCTTGCAATGTCAAAAACAACTGGGTTTCCCAGGTTTGATCTCCAGCTTCTTGGCATGGGCCCTGACGGTCACATCGCCTCTCTCTTCCCAGGCCATCCTCTTGTTAAAGAGAACACGAAGTGGGTCACCCACATCTTGGACTCTCCAAAGCCGCCACCACAGAGAATTACATTCACGTTCCCGGTGATCAACTCGTCCGCATATGTCGCCATGGTGGTAACTGGGGCTGGGAAAGCCGGTGCAGTGCAGAAGGCGATTTCTGACAAGAAGACTTCTGATTTGCTCCCTGTTGAGATGGCTATACTTGATGATGGAGAATTCACCTGGTTCACTGACAAGGAGGCGGTGTCGATGCTGCAGAACTAGTGAGACCCATGGCGATCCAAAGGTTTAAGCTCGTATCTTAAAATAAAAGTGAATCCCACGGTTGCGTTCCTCCCTGGTGGGTCACCTGTAAGGTGAACTTGAGCTTTATGTACGTACTGTAATACTCCCTCCGTCCCAAAATAAGTGTCTCAAGCTTAGTACAATTTTGTACTAAAGTTGGTACAAAGTTGAGACACTTATTTTGGGACGGAGGGAGTAGTATATTGTTTCAGAGTAATGTGTTTCAGACACCCCCTCGGCTTCCAGCGTTTAGTAAATAACATTTGTTGAGGCATTGCCCAACGAGTGCTCAGATTATTTACCAAACTTGTGCTTTTAAATGTTACGGCCCCGTGATTATGAAATGCAATGCCTGGCGCATTCTGTTACTGTCATGTTCCAATGTGATTCGTGATCCGGAATTGCTGCGTACGACTTTATATGTACAATTCGCGTCCGACTGAAGGGTGATTGAGCAGTGTCGTACGAACGTCGTAAAAAAATAATCGTGCGGCTGGCACTACTCTTTTGTGATCATGGCAAGCATAGTTCATCTGATGTGTTGCCTATCGAGTCAAGATGGAGGAGACTTCACTTGGTTCACTCGCTGCAAGTGCAATGCCAGTACTGGTGTGCCAATGTTGCCGAACAAGTGAAGTTAAATCACCCAGAGGGCAGAGGGCCTGCGTTAACTGCATAACTGAAGCTGTCCTGTCTAATTTTTTTTCTGAAGGGGGAGCCTGACCTGGGACCAGTAACTACCAGTCACTTATTGAGAAAATAAATGTTGGTACAACTATTTTTTATTGAGGCATAAATGTTGGTATAACTGCATTCTCAATTTCTCATTTACTCATTGTTGTTGATACATTCTGAAAGCACGGCCAGCCAGGGAAGGGGATCAAAGGGCCAACGCCCACAAGGCTCGACCAACAACAACCCCCAGCGCGGCTTGCAGGCCCTGAGTGGGCCTAGTGATTTGGTCTTGTAACTTAGTGATGTGCTTCTTCCAACTCAAAAAAAAAAAAAAGGTGCACATGCTTTTCGAGATTCCCGCCCATCAATGAAATGCGTATGCGCCCTCTATTTAAAGTCGAAGGAAGTAGGATGATAGAGTTTGGTTATTACGAAAAGGCTTGGTGGTCTATCGAGAAGAGCAGCAAATCCGGAGCTCGAAGAAATTACCGGGTGATCCCCTCTTTGGACCCCCACAATTCCTGTAGCCTAATCGACCCATGCTACCGGAGAGAATTGATATATTTTAGTTATTAGGAAACGGCTTGGCGGTCCGTCGAGAAGAGCAGCAAATCCGGAGCTCGAAGAAGTTACCGGGTGATCCCCTCTCTTGGACCCCCACAATTCCTGTAGCCTAATCGACCCATGCTACCGGAGAGAATCGATAGATTTTAGTTATTAGGAAACGGCTTGGCGGTCCGTCGAGAAGAATAGCAAATCCGGAGCTCGAAGAAGTTACCGGGTGATCCCCTCTCTTGGACCCCCACAATTCCTGTAGCCTAATCGACCCATGCTACCGGAGAGAATCGATAGATTTTAGTTATTAGGAAACGGCTTGGCGGTCCGTCGAGAAGAGCACCAAATCCAGAGCTCGAAGAAGTTACCGGGTGATCCCCTCTCTTGGACCCCAGAATTCCTATAGCTTAATCGACCCGTGCTACCGGAGAGAATCGAGTCTGGTCATGCCCGACGCTTATGAACCTGGAACTTGCTGTTGAGTTTCTTTCTTTGGCATGGAAAAACTCATTTGTGTGTCAGCAATGTATCTTCCGCCCAAGTGACGGCGCCAGGACCCAAGCACCCCGGGCCGCTGCCTGGGGTGTGAGGCTCATTTAATTTGTAGTTGTGGCAAGCAATGTAGCACATCGCTACAGTGCTCAAAGGCTGCCTAGGTTTTCGCTGAATCATGCCGCCGCTATTGTTCCGCCTGGTTGCACAGGGTCAAGAACTTACCCACGCACATGATGAAGGAAATATGTCCTAGAGGCAATAATAAAGTTGTTATTTATATTTCCTTATATCATGATAAATGTTTATTATTCATGCTAGAATTGTATTAACCGAAAACTTGATACATGTGTGAATACATAGACAAAACAAAGTGTCCCTAGTATGCCTCTACTTGGCTAGCTCGTTAATCAAAGATGGTTAAGTTTCCTAACCATAGACATGTGTTGTCATTTGATGAACATGACCACATCATTAGGAGAATGATGTGATGGACAAGACCCATCCGTTAGCTTAGCATAATGATCGTTAAGTTGTATTGCTAAAGCTTTCTTCATGACTTATACATATTCCTCTGACTATGAGATTATGCAACTCCCGAATACCGGAGGAACACCTTGTGTGCTATCAAACGTTACAACGTAACTGGGTGATTATAAAGATGCTCTACAGGTGTCTCCGAAGGTGTTTGTTGGGTTGGCATAGATCAAGATTAGGATTTATCACTCCAAGTATCGGAGAGGTATCTCTGGGCCCTCTCGGTAATGCACATCATATGAAGCCTTGCAAGCAATGTGACTACTGAGTTAGTTGCAGGATGATGCATTACGGAATGAGTAAAGAGACTTGCCGGTAACGAGATTGAACTAGGTATGAAGATACCGACGATCGAATCTCGGGCAAGTAACATACCGATGACAAAGGGAATAACGTATGTTGTTATGTGGTTTGACCGATAAAGATCTTCGTAGAATATGTAGGAGCCAATATGAGCATCCAGGTTCCGCTATTGGTTATTGACCGGAGATATGTCTCGGTCATGTCTACATAGTTCTCGAACCCGTAGGGTCCGCACGCTTAACGTTCGATGACGATTTGTATTATGAGTTATGTGATTTGATGACCGAAGATAGTTCGGAGTTCCGGATGAGATCACGGACATGATGAGGAGTCTCGAAATGGTCGAGAGGTAAAGATCGATATATTGGAAGGCTATATTCGGACATCGGAAAGGTTTTGAGTGATTCGGATATTTTTCGGAGTACCGGAGAGTTACGGGAATTCGCCGGGGGAAGTAGTGGGCCTTAATGGGCCATATGGGGAAAGGAGAGAAGGGCCTCAAGGGGTGGCCGCGCGCCCCCCCATGGGCTGGTCCGAATTGGACTAGGAGGGGGTGGCGCCCCCCTCCTTCCTTCTCCCCTCTTCCTCCTTCCCTCCTTCTCCTACTAGGAATAGGAAAGAGGAGGGGAATCCTACTTGGACTGGGGAGTCCTAGTAGGATTCCCCACACCTGGCGCGCCCCCCTTGGACCGGCCACCTCTTCCC
Organism: Thinopyrum elongatum; assembly: GCA_011799875.1. Classification (NCBI taxonomy): domain Eukaryota; kingdom Viridiplantae; phylum Streptophyta; class Magnoliopsida; order Poales; family Poaceae; genus Thinopyrum; species Thinopyrum elongatum. Next base: position 416,358,570 of record CM022301.1, read on the forward strand.
TCCCCTCCTTTATATACGTGGCCAGGGGGCACCCCAATTGCACATCAAAGTTTCTCTTAGCCGTGTGCGGTGCCCCCCTCCACAGTTACACACCTCGGTCATATCGTCGTAGTGCTTAGGCGAAGCCCTGCGCTGGTAACTTCATCATCACCGTCGCCACGCCGTCGTGCTGACGGAACTCTCCCTCGTCCTCAACTGGATCAAGAGCTCGAGGGACGTCATTGAGCTGAACGTGTGCTGAACTCGGAGGTGCCGTACGTTCGGTGCTTGATCGGTTGGATCGCGAAGACGTTCGACTACATCAACCGCGTTAAGCTAACGCTTCCGCTTTCGGTCTACGAGGGTATGTAGACACACTCTCCCCGCTCGTTGCTATGCATCTCCATGGATAGATCTTGCGTGATCGTAGGAAATTTTTTGAAATTGCATGCTACGTTCCCCAACACATGAGGCTAGCCCGTTAATCGAATGCGTGCAAGATCAACCAAACAAATGCTCGGTGATAAACTTACAACTTGTGGAAAATTTCGCAGCGATACTTGTCAGTCAACTACAAGACGTCTGTGGTACTTCATCTATATCAAAATCGGGCGAGTCAATCCCTCAGAGGTGCTCATACAGATATGGTGTCATGATGTGCATACATACGTGATGACCCAGAAGTATAGGGGATCAAACGTAGTCCTTTTGATAACTAAGAGTGTCGAATCCAACAAGGAGCAGAAGGAAATGACAAGCGGTTTTCAGCAAGGTATTTTCTGCAAGCACTGAAATTATCGGTAACAAATAGTTTGGTAGCAAGATAATTTGTAACAAGTGACAAGTAGTAAGAGTAACAATAAGTGTAGTAAGGTAGTCCAATCCTTTTTGTGGCAAAGGACAGGCCGGAACAGTCTCTTATAATAAGTAAAATGTTCTCGAGGACACATGAGAATTTCATCTACCCACTTTCATCATGTTTGTTTGATTCGCGTTCGCTACTTTGATAATTTGATATGTGGATGGACCGGTGCTTGGGTGTTGTTCTTACTTGAACAAACCTCTCACTTATAATTAACCCCTCTCGCAAGCATCCGCAACTATGAAAGAATAATTAAAATAAAATCTAACCATAGCATTAAACATATGGATCCAAATAAACCCCTTACGGAATAGCGCATAAACTAGGGTTTAAAAGTTTCTGTCACTCTAGCAACCCATCATCTAATAACTACTCAGAATACATTCCCTTAGGTCCAAAGATGGTGAAGTGTCATGTAGTCGACGTTCACATAACACCACTAACGGAATCAACAACATACATATCATCAAAATATCGAACGAATACCAAATTCACATGATTACTTATGACAATACTTCTCCCGTGTCCTAAAAAACAAAAGCAACTACTCACAAAACATATTCATTCTCAAGATCAGAGGGGTATTGAATAGCATGATAGATCTGAACATATGATCTTCCACCAAATAAACCAACTATCATCAACTACAAGATTTTGATACAAAGATTGAATACACTACTCGCAACCCACATGTACCAATCTGAGGTTTTGATACAAAGATTGAATACAAGAGATGAACTAGGGTTTGAGATGAGAAGGTGATATTAAAGATGTTGATGAAGATTGGCCCTCCCATGATGAGAAGGTTGTTGGTGATGACGATGGCTTCAATTTCCCCCTTTCGGAGGGAAGTATCACTGGTGGAATCGCTCCACCGGAGAGTAAAAGCGCTCCTGCCCAAGTTCCGCCTTGAGACGGCGGCGCTCCGTCCCGAAAGCCCTCTCTTTATTTTTTAGGGCAAATGGGCTTATATACCGGAAGACGAGCACCGAAGGCTGGCCAGGGGCCCCACTACCTACCAGGGCGCGCCAGGGGGGTAGGCGCGCCTTGGTGCCTAGTGAGCACCTGGGTGTCCCCCTCTGGTACTTCTTTTCTCCAATAATTTTCATATATTCCAAAATAAATCTCCGTAAAATTCCAGCTCATTTGGAGATTTGCAGAATAGGCATCTCTGATGTAGCTTTTTCAGGTCCAGAATTCCAGTTGCCAGTAATCTCCCTCTTCATGTAAACCTTGCATATTATGAGAGAAAATGTATTAGAATTGCTCCACAAAGTGTTATATTGATTGATAATACTGTAAATAACAGTAGGAAAACACGATGCAAAATGGACGTATCAATATGTTCATAGGAGTGAGTGCACACACGTGTATGTCAGTGTTTGTGTCTATGATGTGTTTTTTTATTTAATACTCCCATTTCAACAAAATCAAGAGGCGACATACCATTTGCTGAAACACGAAGCTCTTAATGTGCAGATATTTTTTTTACCGGTTTTATGTTTTCTCTTTGGTACTTTCTCCTGAGCACCAAGTCCGGAGCTCGAAGAAGCTACCGAGTGATCCCCTCTCTTGGACCCCCACAATTCTTGTAGCCTAATCGACCCGTGCTACCGGCGAGAATCGAGTCTGGTCATGCCTAACGCTTATGACCCTAGAACTTGCTCTTGAGTTTCTTTCTTTAACACGGAAAAACTCATTTATGTGTCAGCAATGACCCTGTTTGGATACTCTAACTTAGTTAGAGGTTAGAGTTAGTTTCTAGTTCATGACTAACCCTGAACTAACTCTAACCAAAGAGGTGTTTGGATGACAGGGTTAGATTGATAATAAATGCACTAGGAGAACTAGCTCCAATTAGCACACCTTGGGTGGGATAGTTTTTTTGGGTGGGTTAGATGCAACTAGCTCAAACTAGCCCTTATGTTTGAATAATTTAGAGCTATTTGAGCCCAAACTAGCTCAAACTAACTCTAACTCATGGATCCAAACAGGGCCAATGTATCTTCCGCCCAAGTGACGGCGCCAGGTCCCAAGCACCCCGGGCCGCTGCCTGGGGCGTGAGGCTCATTTAATTTATAGTTGTAGTAAGCATTGTAGCTACAGTGCTCAAAGGCTGCCTAAGTCTTGGCTGAAGCCTGTCGTCGCTATTGTTCCGCCCTGTTGCACAAGGTCAAGAACTTACCCACGCACATGAGACTAGCCCAATAATCGAATGGCTGCAAGATCAACCAAACAAATGCTCGGTGATAAACTTACAACTTCTCAGCGAGACATGTCGGTCAACTACAAGACATCTATGGTACTTCATCTATCTCAAAATTAGGCGGGCCAGTCTCTCAGATATGCTCATACCGATATGGTGTCATGATGTGCCTACATACGTTCATAGGAGTGAGTGCACACACATGTATGTCGGCGTTTGTGTCTATGATGTGTTTCTTAAAAAAAACAGTACTCCCATTTCGTAACAAAATCAAGAGGGGAAATATGATCTGTCAATCTGGCAGGCACGAACCGAAGTCGCGCGCGATTTGTCAAGGCCAAGCCAACGGACACATTCAGATTGAATGCAGGGAGACTAGCCCAACGGACACATTCAGAAGTGAATGCCGAGGAGACGTGGTACGGACGCACTCGTGCCGCCACGCGGTGGCCGGCGGCCGGCCGCACCGGCCTTGGCCCGCGTTCATATCTCTGCATTTGATTTTCTTCATCGGTGGTCCTCTCCTCATGCACAGACTGCCGCTCACAGGTCACAGCAATCTCTGGAGAAGGATCAGCATGCACAGTGGTATCTTCAATTATTTTTTCCTTCGTCTCTGGAGCATCGGCCAGCAGGTCATGTGGCGCACCGAATGGCCGAAAGACTAGCAGCGGAACGTGGCCTAGAATACAGGGCACCTCGACACAGCACGTCCCGAGTATCTACCAGTATCTATTCTTATCATTATCACGCATGTGAAGTTCTTTGCCCCCATGCGCCATATTTGTGGATGTGGCCAAGGGAAAGGTTCGTTGATAGCAGAAGAAAACTTGAGTTTCGGAGGCATCGCATCGGTCTTTGCTCCGGGGGACACGCCGCTCGCCGCGTGCACGACGAGGAGGAGGAGGAGCCGTGTCGCTGCCGCCGTCAGTTGGGTTCTTAACTTGCTGCCAAAGGAGTACTTCATCCCTTTCGCCTGGCCGTGGTCGAGAATCCGTCCTGAATCCCACCGGGTTGGAGCAAATTCGAGTGCAATTCCCGCGTTCCTTTTAGAGCATCTACAGTGGGACTAAGCAAATTTAACCCCTCAACGTCGATAGTCCATAGACGTGCCCGGTCAGTGTTCGGCGTGTCCGTTTTGACTCTCTATTTGTCCGTTCATGTAGTCATGTTCCTCACTTTTTTCCTATATGTTTGGGCACATGCATGCAATTGATGAAAAAGGAGAAAGAAATACTCCCTCCGTTCATTTTTATAAGACATTTTAGACAGCTAGCTTTGAACTGTTTTGGGCAATGTCTGAACTTTCTAAGATGTCTTATAGAAGTAAACAGAGGAAGTAATAAAGATAGAAAAAATATGCTTTGTGGTCGGCCAAATTCTATTTGATGGACGCAGGTCCATTGACCGGGCATTCCTCATACGCATCTCACATATGAGGGCAATATGAAGGGTGCCGGACAGTCCGGACATTTAAAAAGGCTTTGAAGGATTCGGTTAGATCATTTTTTTTCTTCACTTTCTCCTGCCCGTCAGAAGTCTGTCCGCTCGGTCAATTTAAAAAGTCCGGTTGTAGATGCTCTTGCTCCTCAAGCAAGCGCGCTGTTGGTACCAGATCAGCACGTAGAACCTGTCATTTCTAAGCCGATCGTGGCACCACAAAATTAGAACACGACATAACACTACACTCTTGTTTTGTCTTGTTAACATCATCGATGGACATGTTTGGCGCTTGGCAGGTAGCATATCGTGTCAAGCCAGGCCAAAGCCATGCGTCGAGGTGGCTCGCGCATCGGCGCACGTACTGTTTCTTTTAAAACATCGTACGTTGTTACTGTCATGACAATTTTGGCACTGGCACGGAGTAGTAGTACCAGAAGTGTCAATGTGTCATCACCTTCCGCCGCTCATTGACGACGATGACGCCTCTGTGCAGGTGCAGCCGTGTCGCCCCAGCAGTGCAAACGCGCGCGCGACCAGTTCAAAACGTCCAAGAAAAGCCTCTTCGTCTAAATCCAGATCTTCCACGCGTCCACGAGCTAAACGTGTCGGCCCGACAGTCAAAACTTGTATCCATCCCGCCCATGCCGTTTGGCAAGTTCACACACTATTATTATTTTCATTTGACGAGAAGAGGTCACACATTATTTATTGGTCTAGCACAAAATAAATCCTAGTTTAATGCATGTTCGGCAATCCACCATTCCAAGAAATACGAGAATATGTGAAGCATCTGTTTCTCAACTCCGTTGTTTTCAACTGAAGCTCTGCCCGCTCTGGGAGCGGGGTCGTGGAGTAGCAAGGGTTACAATGGGACGAGGCCCAACCCCGTGCGCGTGTGGGTTATTTTACTGTCAGGGGAAGGGGCAAACAGATTTTCTGTTTCGTGCGTTTGCAAGGAGGTGGCACGAACTTGCTGGTGTTGGGCCAAGCGGTCTGGTTGCCCCTTTCTCCGTCTTCCCTGTCAGGCTCCTCGTGCGATTGATTAGCGGTGTAAGCGCCACGTCGTGCTAGAGCTGGTGGAGAGCTTGAATGGAAAAATCATGCAATGGAGATCCAAGCTAACATGAGCACCTGTCATAGAGCCGTTGCAGCTAGGCCCTGTGATAATTGATCTAGCCTCAAGGTTGGGAGGCGACTAGATTTAGATTGTATCCTTTTGGCGATGAAAATCTGTGCAAGAAGAATGATTCTGAGAGGCAGAGGCACGAGTGAATTGAGTTGTGTGTGTGTGTGGTGGGGGGGTGCATCGTGTATGGGTATAGGGCCATGCCGAGTGGCAGAGACAGGGGGACCAGCAGGGGCCCTGGCCCCCCTAACATAAGGATTGCTACTATTTTTATTGATGAACAATGAAAATAGTGATGAATTGTTGCTAACAAGCCATTTTTCTACAGTTTGGCCCTCCCTAATCTCTTTTAATAGCATCTGCCCCCTCTAATTCAATTTTTTCCGGCTCTGCCATTGGTCATGCCTATGCATGCCAGCAAAGTAGGTAAGTTAGAGAAAAGGAAGATCCATTTCGGTTATGGTCGTATGGTCAATTCGATTTACGTAGGATGAAAACCGGCGATACACTCGAATACAAACAACTAACAATGGAAACACTGAACCAAACACCATTGACGGAATAAATCATGAATATCGGTCAACTCAGTTCAATTTGGTTCTTCGAATTTTAGTATAAAAATGTTGTAAAAGCCCCCCGCCCCCAACCCCCAAATAGAAGACTTACTCACAACCAGGGAACGGTCGATTTTCAGTGTAAAAGTGCTCACCTCTAACCGTAATAGACAAAAAAATGAGGCTTAATTCACGACCAAGAAACGACGCGGCAAAGCACACATTACCCTCTAGTCTTTACTAAATAGCACGAGGTTTGAGCAATTTCAAGGCACTACCACTGGTTTCCTCTACTGCTATCGTCTCTCAAAAGAAGTGTCTCGATGCAATTGGTGCAACATTTGACAATGTTCTTTGGAAAACATATAAACAACTACAATTGTAAATAAATATAATACAAAAATGTATTATGTTGTGTATTTAGTAATACTAATTCTACAAGTTAAAAAAAACAGTAATACTAATTCTGTATTGTATTGTGGTCCTCGTGCCGCCACACGGTGGCCTGCGGCCGGCCGGCCGCATCGGCCAATTCGACCATTTGGCCCTGCCCGCATTCATACCTCCGCTATTCATTCGACCATACGAAGAAGGATGAGCACATGATCTTCGCTGTTTGTTTAGCTTCTCCTGAGAGCATGGGCCAACAGGTCATGTGACTAGACTCCTTCACATGAGCGCGCACCGAAAGACCAGCAGAACGTGGTCTAGAATATAGGGCACTCCCGAATCTATCTATCCTCGCCATGCATCGCCATGCATGTGATGTGATGAGAGGTCACCGGCCGCGTCGTATCAACCGTCGTTGCGGTTGTGGGCCAACGGAGTAGAAACTCGAGGTTCGGAAGCATCGTGTTGCTCCGGGGGACACGCCGGCCGCTCGCCGCATGTGTCGTGCTGCCGTTGGGGTCTCGTCTCTCCATGGAATGAGTTTGGCTCTTGACTTGCTCCCAGATGTAACCCTTTTTTCGCCGTGTGTTTTTGGAGTGTACTATCGTAGTAGTGTCTACGGAGTTTGAGCGAATTCTCGTGCAATTCCCGCGATCAAAACTCAAAAGTGCTGCGGTGGGTGATCACGTCAAGGCACGGCATCGGAAGTGTTCTGCATTCCCCAGTGAGTGATCATGTGAATTTCGTTATAGCACCGAAGTGCTAGCTTTGCGCTTGGTTGTGGCCAAGGGAAAACTTGAGATTCGGGGGCATCAGTCTTGCTACGGGGAACACGCATACGCCGCTCGCCGCATGGGGAGGAGCCGTGTCGCTGCCGCCGGTAGCATCCCTTTCGCCTAGCCGCAGATTGAGAATCTGTCCTAAATTCCACGAGGTTGGAGCGATTTCAAGTGAAATTTCCACGTTCCTCGTAAGCAAGCCATTTTTGGTAGTAGTACGACGAGAGCATCAGTAGTACAACCCACCTGCTTTTTTTTTTTTGAAGGGACCCACCTGCTTTTTTAACCGCTTGTGGCACTAGTCCGTTTTGTCTAGCTATAACAAGCGGCTTCATTAAACAAAAAATTACTTTGTTTTGTCTTGCCAGCATCATCGATGTACAGTACATGCATATGCATGAGCTTGGCGCGCACGTAGTATACGTTGTTATCATGGCAGCGTTTAGGCACGTAGGGCAATGAATGAATTGGGTGTGACTATGTTACATTTAGATGTGACATAATATCTCACATTTAACATGATGTCACCCTTGTAGCCCTTTCTCCCGCTTTTCCCTGATTGTTTGTTTGTTTTTTTTAGCGTTGTTTGCTTTCTTGTTTGATTATCCAGTTCGGTTTCTCTAAACGAGCCTAACGGAAAAAAGAAGAGTACATGACAGGGCCGGCCAACTGCTACGCTTGTGTTTGTCGCTCACGAGAAAAACTAAAAAAGCATCACACTTTACAGGGATCGAACTCCCTGCCTGTGAGTACTAAACGTGTCGATATAGCCACTAGAGCAAACTGGTGTTGCTGACAAATGATCAACATGGATATTTAAGAACTCACTACAGTGTTAGATCTGAAACCTTTTTTAAACATGTATTGAAAAATTGTGCACGATTTTGAAATGCCGAATAATTTCTGAAAACCCAAAGATTTTTTCTAGCTCCATTTTTTTTAAAGTGTGAACAATATTTGTAATTCAAAACATTTTTTGAAAACACAATCAAATTTTAAAATGTTAACTTGGACAAAAGGGTCGAGGGTCAAGTGCATGTCGACGACATGCTTGCAACTCGGGACAAGGGGTCGAGGGCTAGTTGCAGGTCAAAGATGGACTTGCAACTGGGACAAATGGTCGAGGTCCAGTTGCATGTCGAGGATAGACTTGCAACTAGGAAAAAGGGTCGGGGGGAAATTTGTGTGTCGAGGGCGGACTCGCAACCGGGACAAAATGATTCAGGCGAGTTGTGTGTCGAAGATGGACCTATAATTGGGCCAAAAGGGTCGAGAACAAAGTTGTGTGTCTAGTGTGTGCACTTGCAACTGTGACAACTACGAAACTACGAGCCAGTTGCGAGTCAAGGGTCTACTTGCAACTGCGGTGAAAAAAATTATGGGCCTAGTTGCGAGTCAAGGGTGGACTTGCAACTGTGATGAAAAACAAAAACACTGGCTCCAATTGCGAGTTGAGGGTGGTCCTGCAACTGGTTCAACTACAAGCCCAGTTTCGAGTCGACGGTTGACTTGCAATTGAGACAACTACAAAACTATGATACCATTTGCGAGTCAAGGGTGAACTTGCAACTGGCCCAATAAAAAACTATAAGCCCGATTGCGAGTGAATGTAGACTTGTAAGTGGGATGAAAATAAAACACATACCCAGTTGCGAGTTGAGTGTGGACATGCAACAGGGACAACTTCCATCCCATTTACACGTCGACGATGGACTTGTAACTAGGACAACTACGAAACTACGAGCCCAATTACGAATCAAGGGTCGATTTGCAACTAGGATGAAACAAACTATGGGCCCAGTTGCGAGTCGATGGTGGACTTGCAGCTATGATGAAAAACAAAAACACATGCTCCATTTATAAGTCGAGGGTAGACTTACAACTGAGACAACTACAAACAACGAGCCCAGTTGCGAGTCAAGGAGCGACTTGAATTAGGGCTAAACAAATTACGGGCCCAGTTGCAAGTCAAGGGTGGATCTGCAAAAATGCGATGAAAAATAAAACATAGGTCGAGTTGCAAGTCAAGGATGGGCTTGCAACTGGGATAAAACAAACTACGGACCTAGTTGCGACTCGAGGGTGGACTTGGAACAGGAACAACCAAGCAAAATTATGATACGAGTTGCGAGCCTAGGATGGACTTGCAACTCATATAACTAAACAAAATTACAATACGAGTTGCAAGTGCAGGGTGGACTTGCAACTGTGACAACAACAAACTATGGGCCCAGTTGCGAGTCAAGGGCAAACTTGCAACTGAAACAACTACGAAACTATGAGCCAAGTTGTGAGTCAAGGGTGAACTTGCAACCGGGATGAAACAAACTACAAGCCTAGTTGCGAGCCAAGGGTTGACTTGCAACTGGGACACTAACAAACTACGAGCCCAGTTACGAGTCGAGAGTGGACTTGTAACTAGGATGACAAAGAAAACACATGCACAGTTTGTGAGTCGGGGGTGAACTTGCATCAGGGACAACTACGAATCTATTTACGTGTTGAGGATGGACTCTACAAATTCTCCACCATCCCACAAAAAAAGCACAACAAAAACAAACAAAAAAGAAACGGGCCGTGCCTCGCAAACGACGACATATATGGTTCATGTGAAAAGAAACACGAGAATAGGACGACACAAAACAAAATGTGGCAAGAGGACGTGTGACAAAAAAGAACGAACTGACACGGGCACACATGATCGAGTTTGTGCGAACATTAAACAAATTGAACGATTATAGACTTAGATGAGACATCACTAGATGAAATTTAGCAAATCCGAAAAAAAAAATCTAGTTACGCTCTCCTCTACTACACAGTCTAATAAAAATAAACAAAAAAAAATAAAAAGACAGGTGACCCTCTACAAAAAGTACATCCCACAAATAAAGTCAAAACACAGAACATCAAAATTGGCCCACTAAAAAATGTCATATCGGGCCTCACTGCTTCACAAGGGACGAACAGAAAACACGACACAACGATAACAAGCGTGACTCAGAAGTACGTAAATCTAACGGTATATAACTTAGATGAGACATTGTTAACTCTCATGTAGATGAGAATTGGCAAGACTAATCCGAAACAGAATCCCTAGATCACGCCGTAAAAATGGCCCAACAAAAACGCACGCACAAGCAGATCGATAAGTAGACGCCAGACGCACGACACGATATGGGATGCGCAACAAAATAATCTGTGATCAAGATTTACAAGACATTTAAACCAAACAGATGACAGTGTGATTTTTTAATGTATTTAAAACAAATAAATAAAGAATAAAAAATAAACAGAAAATAAAAAGAGAAAAGAAATGGAAAAGGGAAAAAATATAATACAAATAAAATACAAAAACATGAAACTAAAATAGTTCATAACTTAAAACAAATAATAAAACAGAAAAAAGAAAAAGAAACAAAAGAAACGACAAAAAAAGAAATAAAACGCAACAGCTCATATAGACTACAACAAGCACAGCTACCTAACCTAGCAGCCGATCGCAGCTACCTACCTAATGTAGCTTCCGAAATGGGACAACCGGACAAAGAAACGGAACACTGTATAAACGTATGTTTTATAAAAGAACATGGATCTTAAAGTTTTAATCAAACAGCTTAGGAGTTAGATATGAGATAAGTATTTCAAATCTAGATGTAAAATAGCAAACCTGAATGAATTAATGTGCGCGGCTATGCTGCTTCGGCAGCTCATCGATGACGTACGCCGCTCTGCAGCCGTGTCGCCCCGGAAACGAACGCGCGCGCGACCAGTTCAAAGAGTGGATAAACGAGCCCACGCCAAAAAAAAAAAACATCTTCCGTTTCTCCCAAGCAAAAAAAAACTTACGTCAGCCGTTACCGTTGACTACTAGCTAAGCCCAGATCTTCCACTGGCTAAACGTGTCGGCCAAAGGGTCAAAACTCGATCGTATGCACCCCTTCCCGCCCATGCCGTTTGGCACATTATTGGTCTGCCGCAAAAGAAATTTTGACTAGTGGAAACCGTGTGGATTTCCTCCAATCGAGAAATAAGATTGACAGGGATCCTCCCGGCTCCTCAGCCGTTTGGATCCCTGGCCGTCGGATCTGCGTGCTTGATCGCATCTGAGCCGTCGGATCGAGCCCTTGGAAGACCTCGGGCGTCGGATGGGATCAGAGACCCTGCAGCAATGAATAGTGTAGTCCTGTTCGTGCCACCGCGTGTTAATTTAGTGCCCCGCCGAGGGCATTTTTGTCATTGCACATGTTGGCGTATAAAATGGAAGCAGCGCCGTGGTGACTGAAAACCTAGCCGCTTGTCGCCCACTTGCCTAGCCGCCGCCCCCGTCCCCGCGTCCTCTCGTGCGCCTCATCTCCTCTCCCCCTCCGATCCTCTCCTCCTCGTTCCTCTCTCTCCCCCCCTCACTGAGATCGCCGCCGGCGCTGCTCTCCACGTGGAGCTCTCCCTTCGCCATCGCCTCATCCCCTCCACTAACCTCCCCTCGCCATGGGATCGCCACCGGCCCTCCCTCGTGCTCAAGTTGTGGAGGGGCAACAGGCAGCGGTGGACAAGGAGATCCACGACCAGCCGCCGCCGTTCGTCGTCCTACTTCGCCATCAATGGGAGGAGCGCCGGAGCGTGCCCTCACGTTCGTGCTCCTCCGGGAAGAGCCGAGGTGAGTATCCGTCGCGCTCCCACCGACCTCTCCTTCCCTTTTTCTCCCGTCACCGGGCCCACGGACGCCGCTGCTCTCCCCGTCGGGCTTGGCCCTTGCCATCGTCGGGAAGTCTGTGCAGGCCACTGTTCGCGTCGCTGCTTCGCAGAGATGACCACGCGATGCGTTGCTCTTCTAATGGTTTCTAACAATTTGACTCTTAGATGCAGGGTGGGAACGAGGACATGAGTCTCGTGGAGACAGTGAGCGGACCCGAGACAAGGATGGCGACTTGATGGTTCTCAAAGACGTCCTTTGGAGGTGAATTTTTGGGGCCTTTTGTTTGCTACTTCACAGAGTTGGATCCGCATGCTCGTGTTGCTCTTCAGCTTATGTCATGTAGTTTAGGTTCATATATACACTACTTAATTAGGTTCATGAGATGTTTCGCTGTTGAACTGTGTGCTATGGGATCTCAGGTTCAGGAATTTGTGATATTTTGGTGGTCTGATGCTTTTAGCTTCAGCTTATCTTTGCTTTAGAAATGACGAATGATTTATCCGTTAGTGATATATACGGATTGGGGATCTCTTTGTTATTGTAGCAGCTATTGGACTGGGTGTTATGGCATCTGGTGATCTGATGCTGTTAGTTTTGGCTTGTCTTTGCTTGATAAGTGATCGATTTGGGTTTAATGAATAGTTGATCTATTAGCGGTATATACGAAATGGGGATCTCTTGGTTGTTGTGGCAGCTATTGGATTGGGTGCTATCGGATCTCAGGTTCAGATATTTTTGATGTTTGGGTGATCTGGCACTGTTTAGTTTCAGGTTTTCGGCTTATCTTTGCTCCAGAAATGGCCAATTTGGGTTTGACGAATAGTTTATCTGGTAGTGACATATACGGAGCGGGGATATCTTGGTTACTGTAGAGGCTATTGGATTAGGTGTTATGGCAAGTAGTGATCTGATTTCGTTGGTTTCGGTTTATATTTGCTTGAGAAATGATCATGAAATGGGGATCTCTTGGTAGCAAACACAAAAAGGTCATGCCTAAAAATCATGTACATAGCTGGTAGGCATATCTAAAAAAATAGATATTGGTCGTACACTCGGGCAGAATCTTGTGCATCGAAGAATTTTCAAAAAGATCTCAGATAATGGCACATGTGGAAGTGAAAGATACCCTTTCTTTTTAGTTGCAAGAGTTCATTTTACGGCCTGCCTAGGCTGCTGTAATCACCAATTACAGAGGGGTATGCATTATTTTGAGCGTATATAACTAAAACTATAGTTGTCTTTTAGCTTCATGTTACAGGCTTTTATGTAAACAAAAAATGCATAGTTTTCTTGGTTATCCCTGAGTAGTCTTAGTTGCCTCTCTCTAATGTTTACAAGACAATATCTAGGTCCATGCTTACCATTTATTAGATATTTAGACTTTGGGCACATGTGCAACATTAAATGTTCATGAAATCAGGTTTTTGTGATTATACTAGCTTGACGAGTTGTTGATATAAGTGTAACTGATACGTCTCCGACATACCTCAGACCAGGCTCGGGGTTAATGCATGTCTTCTGATGGCGTCCCTCTTACAAAATGCATGCAAGTATCTAGCCCAGTCCACAAATCCGTAGTTGATGTGCCTCTTGTGTGTCCTGTAACTTCTGAAACAGCAGAAACATATTAACTTTGAATAAAAGCTTCTAAGGAATGCAAGTTAAGAATATAAGATTGTTGCATCAAAGAGCAGTAGCACCTCCTTGTCATTGTCAATACCCTGTTGATATTGCACAGTGCGTCATGATCAACTACACTGCAAACATCTGCAAATATTACTCTTGTGTTAATCACTGTATATTTTACTCCAAATAGTCATACATCTTCTATTTATTTGTTTACACATGTTTGACATAATTGAGTTCCAGGTCATCGACTCAAAATTTATAGTTAATTTATCTGGCTCCAAATATATTTGCTCACTGATTTCCTGCATGGATATCATTTTATGTGCTTAGTTATGACCTGGGAGCGGTGAGGGCAGAAATCGTCGAGGAGCGCCCGCCGCAGGCGCTGGATACGGGGCTCACTCCTTTTCCTTCGTTGCTAGAGGTCGCTGTAGCCGGGATGCGAAGGACATTGAACCAAGGTGAGCCTCCCCCTCCCCCCTCCCCATCCATGACCCCACAATAGATGTGAAATTTGAACATTTCCCCTCAATTGTTTTACGACTGATCCTTTTTGGTGTCATCTGATGGTTTCTTGCCCTCCTCTTGCAACAGATAAATTTAACCAATTACAAAGCAATGAAAACTTATACCTTTTGTTTCAAAGAATAGTCAAAGTATGAAGCAACGAAGGTGATGCTGGTCCTAAGCCCCAATCTATATGTTCTGATTCTGAGTTTACATCTGGCTACATGTCAGGTAATAGAAATAAATTGTAGTTGCTTCATGCCTCAAATTTGTTTGTACCATGTTCTTCAGATGAGTACAATTATCAATCTCCATGATATCAAAATCTGTTCCTCTTCCTGATTTAGATTCAGTTTAGAACAAGAAGGAAGCAAAGAGGCCAGATCTGGGAGGGACCACCGGCCACCCCTCTGGCGATAGCGATTCTCCCTCGTCCTCAGCCTTGATGCCACCATTGATACCTCTGGGAGTAGGGGAGGCATCGGCACCAATTGCCGACAAGGCAGAGGTGAGCGCCCTCTCCACTTTTCCCTTTTCTGCTTGTTGTGTGCCGGACTCCATGTAGGGGAGCAAGGCTAACTAATCATGCATGCCTGTATCATTTGCTTTTCTGAATCTTTCTAAGTTTAGCGTTAAGCACTACAACATCTTCTGTGATGACACAACTAAGATCCAATCCTTACTGTAACCAGTGTCCAGTTAACCACTAACTTACTGTAACCAATGACTGACATGAACACCGAGTAGGTCACATATCTTAGTTTTCTGTTACTTCTGATTATTTGTCTTGGAAGATCCTTTTTTTCTTTTACAGTCGGTTGTATTGTTTGGCATTCGATATACCTGAAATGAAGGGTATATTAGAGACACCATGTTCCTATTGCTTTACAGAAAAGTAAAGCATGCATATAAAACTTTGATCAATGACTCACTGGAAATTGTGCTTCCATTTTCACCTGGTATATTGGTCTTTGTCGTTTTGTTAGAAATATAGCTAGCTAGATAATAAATGATGACATTTTCTCTGATATATACTTTTAAAACACATATGTTCCTAGCTGACTTAGTGTTTTACTTTCATTTGAATTTTAACAATTTAATGATTTGGTTCTTTCATGGAACAAATGAAATACAAGACGGCTGAAGCCTGAAGGACATAATATTCGGTTTACTATGTTGTTATTTCATTAGGATTATTGCATCTCTTTTTGTTTCCAATAATGTCACTTTTGCTTCTCACTTTGTAATGATTATGCTGCTGATCAGTTTGTGTTGTGCTTCTTAGTATCTTGCCAATTCTATTTTGCCTGCTCAAGCATGTGCTTTTTTCTTGCTGCCATGTCAAGAACACAAAGAATGCCAATGTGTTCTAATTTATTTCCACTATAATTTGTTTTCTGCTGCCAAAAGTGATGTTTCTGAAGAAACGAAAATGCATTGTGTCTTTTGTGCAGGTTGGTGTGCACAAGGTGCTGTAGTTTCCAAGATATATCATGTGCTCAAATGTTTGAATCAAAGGCTTATGTTGTGTACCGAAAGAATCCTAAGAAAAATTAGAAGGTGGGTTCTATTGGAAATATGTTGATCCTTTCTATTATGATCTTATTTTTTGCATGAACATTTGATGCCTCAAGTTTTAAAAAAAATCATAGAAATCCTGGTGTTTTCTGCTTTTATTGCTCCTAATTTTATAGGAGACCTGGATGCCTACCTAGGATTTAAATGTGTTAGCCCAGTACCCAAGATATATCATGTGCTCAATGTTACATATATATATATATATATATATTCAAAATTAGAGGAAATGAGCTTGCAGCAATTAACTGGACTATATTAGATGGACTGAGAACATGTAGTAAACGGACTATAGTGTGGTCCATTTTTGCTTATGTCACAGTCACTGTACAATGTGCTTATACATCTGACAATTAGGTGTCTCTTTGTGCCTTCTTCCAATGACGGTGATGAACATCTTTTCAATGTAAGAACATATGTTCACATGATTCTGTATATTTAATGTCTCCCTTTTCTGTTACTAAATATGGATGCCTACACGGCCCTCTGATTGCGTTGCTAATTTATTAGTTGTAATTTTGGTCGTCCAATGAAGATAATAACAAATTATAGTGCACCAAATTACATACATTTTGTTTTTGGTCCTATTTACTACTCCCTGCGTCCCAAAATAAGTGACTCAACTTTGTACTAACTTTAGTACAAAGTTGAGTCACTTATTTTGGGATGGGAGGGAGTATTATTGATTTGTTAACTCCCCTCGGTTCTAGGCATTGTGAAGTAGAAAGCATGATCCCAGTTTAGTGTATATTTCTGCTTACTGTAAGCTATATAATATGCCGGATTTGTGTACTATTTAATTCTTTTCATTGCCATATTATTGCCAATTTAGACTTTTCTTCATTTTTAGTTCCAAGAATGATGGTGTACCGCGGGGATGGACGGTAAAGATGGTTTGTAGTTTTTCCACTTGATGTTTGTTCGCTAAGAAAACAACAATGTATATGATTGATGAACTGCATCCTATAACTGCTCAGTGATGCTAATTGGTTCTTACATGTAAAAACAAGGTTAAAAAATTGTATCGGTACTTCTATCAGCAATGCTCCTCTGTTTTTTTCATCTTCGGTTCAAGAGACATCCTCCAGTTCAGAAAGTAGATGTTAAGGCCTCTTCATCGTGTGTTGGATGGAAAGGCCTCTTCTATCTTAGCATCGCTTTCCTTATGCCCTGTTACTTATAATGTAGTGTTCCATTTTGCCATTCATGGATGACCTCACATTATTGTCTATGAACAAGCGTACGCTACGGTTAGTGCTTGGTTTGTAATGGGTTTGTACTTATGAAGCACATTCGTTTAGCTGCGGGTTGCTAACGGATGTACCTATGTATTTGACAAGCAGACATAAACATATTATGATTATATGGATCCTATTTCATTTCGCTTGTGTATGTGCTACATACGCTTCCTATTTTGATCATGCACAACCTGTGATAGATTATATGGATTCTACTACCTGTCACTTGCGTCTGTGCTGCATACGCTTCTTATTTTGATCATACACTGTGCATGTACATGCTGCTTCCTGTCACACCCTGTGTTATAATCTACCTCGAATAGATCTTACAGTGTCACTATGCCTGCTTCTGAAACTCTTTAGCACTAAACTATATGCCCTGTTGCTCTTAATCAGGCTATAAATGCTTCTACTATGTACTAAACTTTATGCTCTGCTGCACTTAATCATGCTAAATCCTTCTGCTTTATCATGGGCAACTAAACTTTCTAAGTTTGACTACTTGGCACACACGTTTAGGCATAATTGTTAGGACCCGGCACTGCGCCACTTATTAGTGTGAAGTGGCGCCTATGAAGTTGATTGACATATTAGTATGCTGGCGCCTATGAAGTTGATCGACTTATTAGTATGCTTAGTAGCCATGGCTCCGTAGTTGTCTCTCCTTTATTATGTTCATATTCTTATACTCCCTCTCCTATGTTCTTGACCTTCATGTCGAGTGGATGTGCTTTTGGTATCAAACTTCATGTTGAGTGGCCATCTTTTGTGATCTTATAAACGCATGATGCTAAACCTGCGTACCTACTAACTTATTAGCATTACCTACTTGACCAAAAATATGGGGACCGGCACCCTCGCGCCAAGGCGCGATCTCGATCTAGTCTACCAGATGGTTGACTAGCAATGGAAACCGTGAGTATCTCTTGCCCAGCAAAAGCTAGCAGAAAATTTCGTCTCAACCCAACATTTTTGTTTCTTCTAAAGAGAGACTCTTGTGGCCATCGACTGCGGACCAGAGACGCACTGACGGTGGGCGACGGCGCCATGGTTAGGTCTTTGTGGCCAGCCGTGGAAGCAGAGGAGCACGGGTGTTGCCTGTTGCATCTCCTTCTCCTCCGTGTTAGAATAAATCCGAGGTGCTTCATCGATCTATCGAAGACCAAGCAATCAGACGAGTACGACACCGAGATTTGTTAACGAGCTTCACCGATATGGCTACAACCCCGGGGCCTGACTACGGACGCTCCTCCCCATGACACCGTCACAATACCGCACACCGGCACACGCCGCCGGCTCCCCCTGCGCGCCTGTGCTATTATGTTAGCATAGGTTACATCGTGTGCCTACCCTTGATATATATGAGAGGCCTATGATACAAGTGTCCTATTAGGACACAACTCCTACTCTGTCTACATACAGTCCAAAACCAAATCCAACTGTAACCTACCTTGTACAATAATATTCGACACAATTCTAACCAACTCCACCTTGGCGAATATGCTTCATCACCTTAAATTCATCCATGCGCTGAACCTCCATGTACATTGGACTTGAGATACGCCATGAGCACCGCTGCTACTCCCAGACTCCATGCGACTCCACCTGCAACTGTAGTCCTTTCTTGTCTTCTTCGCAGTCAACACTCGAGCAAAATTAAGTTTCTCTTTACTCTACTTTGTGCTCCCAAATTCCGGAGTATCCGTTCAACCTCATCACACACCGACCACTGTCTACGTGAAAGTGAACAACTCACATATTGGATGCCACATATAAGAGTTACCTGAACTCAACATCACCGCTTTTTCATGACCGTCTGTCTGAAACTTGAAGGAATTTCACCGTCGCCCTGTGTCACCCTGAGTCAAATTCACAGTTGTCTCACCCTTTTTCCGGATAGTCTCTGACATGTCTCCTAGCTATAGCAGTCCGCCTCCTTCTGTACTTGTCATCCGCACTTTGCCTTGTGCACTGAACACCACAGAATATACGGCCATGTACTCCCTCAGCTTTTGACAATTTTAGACTTTCCACTACTTTCTCAGATTCTCCATGATCAACTCCTGTTCATCAACCGGCACCGATAGACCCAGTCACCAACTTGAATCTGGTACTCGTCAACACTGCTCCAGCACCCTCTGCACACTTTATCTGACCACATGTCTGATGACCAGTGCCTTGGCCTGTCGCTGTGTCCCGTGCTTACTGCACGCCTCGCCGCTATCACCGCGTCGAGCCTCTGCTGTCCTGGTCGAGTCTCCCAAGGTCGCGAACCCATGCCACTTAACCCCCACTGCAGAGAACCACCGATCATCATCGACCGATGCCGAGTATCACGTCTCCATCAGACCACTGGTACCCAGTCTGAACCACGCGTCTCTCGCTATCCCGCTAAAATAGGCTTCGACTCTCTGTCGACTTACGCCGTAGCCCCTCCATCAGCACAGAGTGAAGTCTTTCACCAGACCTCAGCTCCACCTTCAACATGACTCCATGTAGTTGCGCCATGCTACCCCGCGCCCCGTCGACTCCAAACTCCCTCATATGTGCACCATCTTGAATCAACCACGCGCCATAGTCTTGTCGAAGCCGCACAAGCCCTCGGGCCTGCACCACATGTTTCCACGCCCCAGAAGTCGGCCACCATCAGCATCACGCTCCTATGTCGTCGTCGCTGAAATCACCGTCGTCTTCTGCTTTGACCAACATCGATGTCGATCCATCAGACTGCCCAGTCCGACCCAGCCGAAATTATCCAACTGCAACCATGCTCCACCCTACATCATGTCCGCCCCGCACATCTCCGTGCATTGCTTAACGCCCTGTGTATGCATGAACCTGACGACGCGCTTGTCCGCGCGCTCCGTTGCCTGTCCACACGCTCCAAGCCATATCCGATCAAACCAACCTAGCAAAACTTCCAGGCAAACTTGAACGGACAAATCCCTTGTCTGCAAATTATCTTGCCCATGTTTGATATATTAACTTCTCTGTGCACCCAGCAGAAAATCAGATCGTAATGATCCATCCTAACTACTCCCGTGCACACGCGTTGGACCTAGCAACTCCTCTTTTTTTTAACCAGACAAATCTCACGTAGCCTTGCAGCTTACGTACTTCAGAACTCCTCGACGCTCCCGAGCAGCTCATCTGCCTGCATCACTGTGGCCGCACCACGCACGACCAGGCAACCAGCACAACGCCCCTCTGCGCGTCTTTGCAGAGACACCCCTGCATGGAGCCTCATGTGGGCCACCGAGCCGGGCCGCTGCCTCCTGCAGCGAACGCAATTCCCCAGCCTGCCTTGGTGTCTGCCCGCACACGCAGCCGCCGCCCACGCTCTCCGTATCAAGTACGCCGATGATTCTGCCCGCACGTTCCGCCGCCGCTCTCGATCGAATCCGATCTACCATCGATCGATCTCGTCGAGTTCCCGAACAGCTGCTGCTATCGCTTGCATGCTTTTCCGATCGCGTCCAATCTCGCCGATATGCTTTCAAATCCCATCAATCCAATGAATTTCTGTCGACTTAATCCCTGAAGATTGCTCCTGATTTTTGATCGCTCGACACACCACGGATCGAACCGATTTTGCTGTGACATCCCGGCTCATCACCTCTAGATCAACACATCCACGACCTTCGAACATCGAACTTTGCTCAAAAGACTAGCCTGTTAGGAGGGGACACCCCGTCCTTATAAGTCTGATGTGGGACTAAACCCAACAATCTTTCCCTCACACATCGGTCACACATGGGCCCGCTAACACTAGCGTTTCCAGCCCATCAACCATGACCGACCACCCGTGAGTTCACCGAGATTTATTCCGGGCACCTGGGCTCTAATACCAATTGTTAGAATAAATCCGAGGTGCTTCATCGATCTACCGAAGACCAAGCAATCAGACGAGCACGACACCGAGATTTGTTAACGAGGTTCACCGATATGGCTACATTCCCAGGGTCTGACTATGGGCGCTCCTCCCCGTGACACCGTCATAATACCGCACACCGGCACACGCCGCCGGCTCCCCCTGCGCGCCTGTGCTATTATGTTGGCATATGTTACATCGTGTGTCTACCCTCGATATATATGAGAGGCCTAGGATACAAGTGTCATATTAGGACACAACTCCTACCCTGTCTACACACAGTCCAAAACCTAGTCCAATTGTAACCTACCTTGTACAATAATATTCGACACAACTCTAACACTCCGGTCCTTCCTTCGGCCGCCACAACAGGGAGCGCGAGGTTGTGTGATGCGATGGCGTTGGTGGTAGAGGATGAGAAGGTGAAGGCGGAGGGAGATGGTGGTGGTCGAGGAGACCGGGGAGGCCAACAGGCGACGATGCCGTGATGGCAGATGACGGACAGGGAATTTAGGGAAGAAGTAAGACACATTGACATGTAGGCCCCACCTTGAGGAGAATTTATGTAGCCCAACTTTTAGCGATTTTGTGTTTGTATGTGGAGGGGAAAGCCCTCATATACTTTGTACTAGATCGGGATCGCGCCTTGGCGCGAGGGTGCCGGTCCCAACGTTTTAATAAAGTAGGTAATGCTAATTCGGTAGTAATCCAGGTTTAGCATATGCATTCATACAGGATATCAATACAGTGAAGAAGAAACATTCAATTATGATAGGAGACATAATGGTACTCAATATTGGCATGAGACTATAAGGCAAAATCAATTTCAGCGCGTTCGTAAGACCATAAAAAATAGCCACTCGACAGGAAATTCGAAACCAAAAATGCAGTCACTCGACAGGAAGTTAGATCGACAGCACGCCTTGGCGCGAGGTGCATGTCCCATCGATGTGGTAAATCAGATAATGATAAAGTTAGTAGGAAACACATTTTAAAAAAAGTTAGTAGGGAGCATAGTTTAGAGCATCGTATTCAACAGGACAATGAATTTTCTGGTTCAAGAGAAAGAAGAAACATTCAATTATATGAGACATCATCAAGTCCAACATGGTCATGGGATTATAAGGCCGCATCAAGTTCAGTGTGTTCATTAGACCAGAAAAGCTAATCCCTTACACTAAATTCAGTAGTTCGATTCCGCCGCCCACCTGCACCTCAATTCCGTCCGCGACCACGGAGGCGAGTTGATCCTGATTCGGCCGCCCGCCGCCCACCCCCGCGGCGCCGAGCTACTCCTCCACACCCAGCGCCTCCTCTCCACGACCAGACGCTGCTCCTCCTCCACACCCAACAGCAGATCCTCTGCTTCCCACCTGCAGATTAAGAGGAGATCAGTTAAGTAGAGTATCAGCAGCAGATCAATTGATCAAACTTTTCCGGCGCCTCTGCTCTTCAGGTACAATAATTTACCAAGTTCAGAGTGTTGGATGATCTCTTGATGCATTCAGTAGATGGATCATGGTACAATAAGAGGAGATCAGTTGAGGGAAATGTTCAGAATAAATTACCTAGTGTCAAATTGCTGGATGGTGAAATTGGAGAGCTAGGATCATTCAACTGCAGATGGAGTAGTATCTATGGCTAAATGAACTCTTGAGGCATTCAGTAGATGCATAATTTTGGATGACCTCTTGATGCATTTAATAGATGCATAATGTTAAGTTAACTTTCTAGTCATCATTCAGTAGATGCATAATTTACTGTTGATAATCTCTTAAGTACTCCACAACTGTCGGTGGAGTAGATGCATAATCCATTCAGTCAGTGGAGTAGATGCATAATCCATTCAGTCAGTGGAGTAGATGCATAATCTGTTGATAATGTACTTTGACGAGGTTGCCTTTAATCTGAATAATTTAGATGCATAGTCAGTGGAGTGCTCGTCAATACGAAATGAAACTTTGAGGAGGTCACCTAATCTTAATAATTTAGATTTAGATTCAGAGATCAGTTAATTTCAGAGAAAACTACAGTTCAAAAAAATTCAGAGAAAGCATAAGTAAATGAAACTGACATAAATGATGGATGTGATTTACAGAGAAGTTGTAGTACCATATGAATGCACAAGATGGATGTCATACTCAGCATGGATGTTTTAGATAAACTGAGGCTGCTACCTATGAAAAGGCGAGCCCTACTGCACTTTGTTAAATCTGCACATCTACTGAATTCAAAAACAGATTTGGGAACCACACATGTATTGTTTGGATGGCGCGCATTACTACATCATCATTTATCTGAAATGATAAGACATGCTTTGTTTAGCACGCATAGTTCAGTGGTACAAAATAAGAAAATACATATATGTATTTTAGAGCTAGAAGGGAAAGTAAGAAGCATGAGTACTGCTTAGAGATTGTAAATCCAAGTCATTCCAACGGCACAATGGGGCTGAATCGACGCATAATGGGGCTGAATCGAAGGATGAGTACTGCTTACAGATTGTAAATCTAAGTCATTTCAAAGACTTCAGTTATTCCCTACTAATCATCACAATATAATTGCAACATACTGCATGACTTTCATGTGCTTCATATGAACCGAAAGTGAAAGGTTTAAGTTTTCATGAAAAACACGTGATTAACAAAATGATGACTTGCAGGAGGCTAAAAATATGAGTAATGGTACATCTACAAAGCGAATTGATTGTGAACCATAAACCCTGTTAGCAACAGCTCTCTCTCTCTCTCTCACACACACACACACACACACACACACACACACACATTTTCTAGTCAGCATAGATGCAAAGCAATATCAGTACCAATGCACATCAAGCACTGACTAAATAACCCACACATTGCCATGAAACAGAGCATATGGTACTACCTACCTAGAGCAGCACAAGAGAAAGAAAGGGAGCCAGAGGTAGGAGATGGGCTCATTCACCGGAGAGGGAGGTTGTGGTCGACCGCTGTCGTCGGGGTCGGGCGTGGGCTCCTTCCTTCCTGGTCGTCGTCATCTTGGTACTTGTGGATGGCGTCCATGGATTGGAAGTGGGGTGACTTGAGAATCCCCTCCCTTGAGATGGCTTGCTGTTGCCTGTTGAGGTTCGTCCATGGAGAAGAGAAGCTTCATGAGCGCACACACACACACACAAGATAAGAGAAGGAGGCTCTGGAAAGTGGAACGACCATGAAGAAGAGAAGCTTCATGAGTGCACATTTATATAGATTGAAAGAGTATAGACATGTAAAGCAAGACATTTAGATAGATCAAAAGAGTATATGTAAAGCAAGACATGAGATATAAGGGATCATATGCACTGATGCTTTCTTTTATATGATTGAACTCTTCTTCAACAAAGTGTATGGAGTTAATTACACATGCGTCCATTCAAGCTATCTATATTTCAGATTGTACCTGGCAGCGACACAAAGAAGACTTGGGAGTGACGTCTTACCCACGCCGAGGACGAAGGTGAAGCTGCCGCCGATGGTTCAACATGTCCTCCTCTTCGTAGCCGTAGCACTGTGTCACGTGAGGCACAATGAATTATCAATTACTATAAAAATATAGTTCGATCCTAAATACTCCGAAATAATCCTGAGAGAGTAAACCAAATGGAACAAAACTGCTGGACTGAGTAAACTACTTGATTGAGTAAATTGGTCAACACTTGCCAACCATATAACCGAGATAATTAATTCATATAATATGCCATTTGCTCTTTCTATAATAATGTAGCAAAGTGAAGGAATCAATAATAGAGGACATCATAATTTAATTGCAAAACCACTATACACAATGCTCTTACTGATATATTTAAGTTCATTTACAATTTTCTCCATATGTGCACATATAAAACAAACTATGAAGGAGCTATGCAGGAATCAACAACAGGCTACAGGAGTACATATAGCCAATGAAAAGAAAGAATAACTACCTAGCATATGGAGCAAGACCATTGTATCCTCTCAAACAGTGACACCTCTCGGATCATAGTCCAAAAGTTCAAAGGATTGTCCCAGCTTCCGCAAAAAGAAACCAGCCAAACACAGCAGGCCGGACACAGAGTTATTGTTGCTGCATAAATACATACAAGAACATTCACACAAATATCTTATGCAGAGTATACTGACAGAAGCAAAATATACTGCCTTAATGGGGGTGGGGGGGGGGGGGGGGGGGTTGCCCCCATATCACCTTGATTGTTAGTCGCACACTGAGAAGCTAAACCAACAACAGAATCTAGTCACCAAATTCAATAATAAGCTTGAGTTCTGAATGTAAGATTACACAGAAACATCCTGGGCTGAGCGTATTTGAACAAAATAACCTAAGACAGATTGTTGTTAATATAATATGATTGACACCCCTGAATTGCATTATGAACTGTATGAGTACAGATTAATTACCCCTGAATATAACCAAAAGTGGCAGAAGCTATGTAGCTGGACATTTTTCAGAACAGACCAGTACAGACCCAGCTTGTTGCAAATAGAATAGTATAGTAATTTTCTTATGTATAATCATACTACTATCACTACAGCATCGCAAACCAAACCAAACCAATTCATTGATTTCCATGTAAAATAGCATCAGTAGTACAGACATGTATGCACAATAACGTTTTTCTTTATGTTTGCAATGCATGGTGTGTTATCAGTAGCTTCTCTCACCAGTAGGTAACAACCACCTCCGGCTGAAATTCCATCACATGTCATGCCATGGATTGAAAATCCGGCACATATATCCGATGAGAACACCTACAGATTATGTGCGGATACAAAGCACCACGATGGCAGCCCCAAGAAAAGGTACGTGCAGGAGGAGGAGAGAGGAGAAGATCTCCAACCTCGAGTCGGCACACGAGCTGGGATGGTGTGGGTGTGTAGGCTGCATGCTGACCGAGATCTCCTCTTCGTCCCGCAATCTCCCTCTCTGCTTCCTCCTCGTCCTACCTGGTCTCAACTGCTGCAGCACACCACAATTAGCACCACGTAGCCCATGAAAAAAAATGCACGAAAAGGAGGAGGGTCCTCACCTTTGCTAGATGTACACCGATCGGGTGGCGGAGGCTGCGCAGCGCGGACACGACGACTGGGCGGCGGCACATCTCGGTTCATAGGCTAAAGTGTTGCTTGAGCCCTGAGATCTTCCCCAGTGCTGATTACAACAAGAGTAATCGGATTTAGTCCAACTACGAAAAACAGATGCTGAAACTTCAATGGTGGTGATTTGCTCGCTGTGCTTTTGCTTGACTCCTTTGGTCACACATTTTCCTTTATCTCCTTTTGATTTGCTGGCTTGATTGCCAAGATAATGTATACATGAGTAAAAGACATCAAGCTTGCAATTAGCTTTTGCCGTCCTATTAACCTTTTCCTTTTTTAGAATAAACGGAAATGTACATGTGCACATGAATTTGAGAATTGGAGAAAGCTCAGTCCCTCCTTATTTTTTATCCAAATAAAAATTGTTGTTCTAGAAGGCGGCTAAAGTATACCTGATTTTTTCTGACAGACAGACATTAAGAACAAATTCCTAACTTTGTGTAAAACAATACTCTACCACAAAATTACGTTATTTCAAAATTCCATGTTTAGTCCTGATCCATGATCAGTGTTGCTCTCTTCTAGAAAGGAAGACGAATGTCATAACACCCTACAGAGAAATTGAGGAGCCTAATTATCTAAATTAAGATCAAGGACTGTTCCAAAAAGGATCTTCTTGCTCCTCCTCAAATCAATCTAATCTAAGACGAGCTGCAGTTTTTCTTTTTGAGGGGAAAAAGGAAGCCAGACAAATGAACCTCTACCTTGGAAGATTGTAGGAAGAAAAAAAAGAGGCAAACCTGCACGCGAGGGCGTCGTCGCCGAGGACCATGCGGCTGAGACGGGGAGAAGGCCGGACGATGTCGGGGAGGACCAACCGGAGGCCCAGGCGCAGCGAAGAGACCCACGTTGAAGAACGACATCTTGGCCCGCCACTCCCCCTGCGCGCACTCCTGCTGTAGCATCGTGAGCGGCGGCTGCACCCAACCTTTCAGCCGCAGAACGGCAAGATCGATTAGAGCTTTTGGTCAAAATTATTTGTTTCATAGGCTTGCTCACTGCTCAAAGAAAAATTGTTTTGCAGTTTACTTTTGCTGAGAGGGTGAAAAGAAAACAGCAGCCCCAAAAGAATAGCTATTACTTGCACGCAAGATCAACCAATGCAAGCTTTCTACGAAGAACTTGACTACCACATCATCCTTTCTGGTTGTGTCTTACAGTAATCTCCAGTACAACGTGTGAACTTGCAAAAAAGGAGGAACAAACAGTATTTTCTATGTGAGAATAATGTACAAAAATGAGGGGAGCGATTAACTGATCGTAATTCTAACTGTCTCAGATTATAGACTCAGAATCTCAACAAATTAGACTATGATATTCTATCTAATCAAACCATATGTGTACTTCAAGATACAAAAAATAAGAAGACTCGGTTCGGTCATCCAGGTGAACGCCCCTATAAGAAAGAGCTCTAGTTCTTTCTCAAGCAGTAAAACAAAATCAAAGTATACTACAAACTCCATTGATCTTGTCTCTCTAATTAATAATCCAAGAAGCGACAGGTTAATTAGGATACTGACCCAGGCATGGGGCTCGAAGGTGTGCTCCACTTAGAGGTGCGGGGAGAGGGAAACGACATTGTGGTCCTCGTACAGCAGGGCACGCGAACTCGGGCCTGGCCATGTTGACGCCATCCATGTCTAGCTCATCCATCCCCGCCCGATCTTCGCCAACCTGCAAGAACCGATAGATCAGGCACTCAATCATGAAACCCGCCGCGGATCTCCCTTCCTCCTCTCCCAGCAGCAGATTGAGATGTAGAAACCAACACAAGAAGGGGAACCGGATTAGATTGATACCTCCCTTGTCGACGTGTTGGAGTGCTGCAGCTCCTGCCCTGCCGGCGGCGCGTACGGTCGCCATGTCCACGAGCTAGCGTTCCGGGCGCGAGGAGGGAGGGAGGGAAGAACGGCAACTCGGTCGCCATGGCAGCGGCTCAGTGGAGGTTGGAGGGGGCGAAGGACGAGGTGAGAGGAGGGAGTGGAAGGAGGAGGTGAGAGGAAGGGAAGGATGGCTGGCGGCGGCGGCGGACGAGAGAGAGAGAGATGTGCGGGAGAGAGAAGTGAAGAGAGATCGATTGGGGAGGAGGCAGCGAATCTGAGATGGGCACGTGTTGACCTAAGATGGGAAATGACGAAAATACCCTCGTGGGGGCACTGAAATATCTGCGGTGGCACGAGATCTTTACAGCGGGGGGTGAAACTGTTCATTGCGACAGTGACGCCTCTTCGATCCGACGACCGAGGTCTTCCAAGGGCTCGATCCGACGGCCCAGATCCGATCAAGCAACCAGATCCAACGGCCGGGAATCCAAATCGCTGAGGAGGCTCGGTGCTCCCTTCCTCTCTTGTTTCTGGATGCGAAGCGAATTTTTTTGAGCAATTTCAAGTGAAATTTCCATGATCCTCGAGAAAGCGTGTATTTCGTTTTTGTACTAGCAGCAGTAGCTGGGCTTAAACAAGAAATTCTACTACTAGTACAATATTTTGGCCTGCCAGCGCCACCAACGTAGATGCATGCATGCCTGAGGAGGAGCTTGGCAGCTACCATCGTGCCAAGGGGGCACGCACGTAGGAGTACGTTGTTATCATGGCATGGCAGTAGTACGTATTAATTTTGGCACGTAGCAGTGCCATCCATGAATGAACGAACGGACGAACGCGCGCGCGACCAGTTCAAATCAAACAGAGTGTGGATGATAGACGAGTCCACGCAACAACAACAACAGCACACATCTTCCATTTCTCCCGAGCAAAAATAGCTTATTATGTCAACCGTTGACTTGACTGGCTAAACACCAGATGCATCTTCCACGGGCTAAACGTGTCGGCCGACAAAGTCAAAACTCCATCATATCCATCCCGCCCACGCCGTTTGGCAACTCCACCACACATCATTATTGGTCCATATAAAACACAAAAAGAAATTCGAAGAAACTCTTTTTTTTCCTTGCAGTTAAATTCGAAGGAACTCTTTTTTTTTTACATGAAATTCGAAGAAACACTAGCAAGTACAACCCGTGTGGATAGATATCCTCCCATCTACCAGGTGGCTGACCAAAAGATTCAGCCTTGCGACCCAAGAGTTACCACGTACTCCCTTCGTCTCAAAATAAATGTCTTAAGCTTAGTACAGATTTGTACTAGAACTAGTACAAAGTTGAGGCACTTATTTTGAGACAGAGGGAGTACATCACAACTTGTTTCAAACCGATTTTTTTCAAAATGAGACGAGAAGCTGGCCAGTGAATGAGGATAAACATGGACAATAATTGAGAGAAAAAAAAAGGGCAAAGATCTTGGGAAGTTGACCTAGAGAGCCGAGGACGCCGGCCGGCCGTGGGGCTCTTCAATGCCGGGCAGTTGAGTGTCCTGCGACTGCGATGCGTGTCCTAGTGGTGGTAGGTCTAGTCATCGATGCCGCGTGTCTCGCTGACAAGCGGGCCCCGCGTCGCAGTCCGGACCGGACCCGTTGAAGCGCGCACGGCACCCCCACCCACTCCGTGTGTGTGTGTGTGTGTGTGTGTGTGTGTGTGTGGCTTTATTGGCGTCACATGCCCCCTCTCCCTCCCCTCTACCACTTCTGTCCATTTGCCAAAAGCTTGGAGTTAAAGCACGGTGGGGGGAAAACCAGATTAACCTGCAGTAGGCTCCGCGGCGCCGGCGACGAGATCCTGGGGCGGCGGGGATGGCGCCGGGGAGGCGGGGGTGGAGGACGTGAGGTGGGTGAGAGGGACCGACGGACGGACGGACGGACATGAAGGCCCTGCGGCGATCCAGCACCTCGACCTCTCCGTCCTCCTCCTCCTCCCCGACGGCCGCCTCGTCCCCGCCCTCCTCCTCCTGGATCCACATCCGCTCGCTCCTCGTCGCGGCCGCCTCGTCCAACTCATCCTCGGCGGCGGCGGCGGCCGCGGGGAGCTCCGTGCCCGCCCTGACCTCGGCGGCGGCGGCGGCCTCTTCTTCGTCCTCGCCCGCCGCCTCGTCCTCGCCGCGCTCGGATCGGTGGGTTCCCTCCCCTCCCCCCTCTGGATTGGCCAAAGCCGGCGAGTAAAAATGCCTACTTTTCAGCCTTTCCATACCTTCTGATCTGGTGCTGTGCACTCCGGCATACCTCGCTCTAGTTGAATTGGTGGCCTGGAGTCCAGTGAAATGCTCGAATTAGGATCCCGGCCCCCCCCCCCCCCCCCCCCCCTTCTCTTCTGTTTCGATCCGGTCGAGCTTTGCATTCCAGTTTCGATTAGAGTGGCTTGGCTAAGTGCTTCAACCACTTGTCATTTCTACGAATGAGTTAGCTGTATACTTTGTTCCAAATATGCCTATTTTGTGAGTTTAAGTATGTAACTTATATTCTGGTGGTCTTTTGGTCTAGTCTAGTGATAATGTTAGTGCTCAACTTGCAGATTTCAAAGGTGTGCATTGCTGTTTGAATAGAGAGGTAGCTTGCTTGCTGGTAGCTTGAATTAATAGCTACTTCAGGTAGCTTTTGTTGATTCTTAATGTTAGATGACATGGTATGTAGGACCTTGGAGGTGACCTGCCCCCCAAGGAAAGCTGATTTTGGTTCCTAAAAATAATACCGAATAATACTTTAAAAATTAGTAATACTGAATATGTTATGCATTTATTTGGTTTGATAGTGAAGCTTTCGCACTTGAACGGCTACCTATAAAATTGAGATAGTTCCTTCTGTGCAATTCCACTAACGTGGAGTTACGGAACGTTGTCAATCATGAGCCATCTAAGCTTGTGTGCCACAAACCAATTCCCAAACCACGTACATTTAAGTTTTACTTATTGTCCTGTTGCCTTTCAGCTTGTTTGTTTTCACCAACGTAGTGATACAAAAAAAAAAAACTACATAGAAATGATCATACGTTCTCACTGAAGTCATTTCATCCAAGCTGACCCGAAGTGTTTTCTCACCCTGACCACGGCTCCATTTTGAGCTTGAGATTATATTGTTAGAAATTAATGTAAGGCTCGGCTACATATTGTTGATTTGAAATATGGGCGAGCAGTATAAAATCTATTGATGCAATTAACAATAAACCTGTCCCGAAAGTTGGCCACTTTTAGTATAATAAGTAATAACTTTGAAAACCGTAACGGCGGGGACCTTATTCTATATGAAGCTGATTTGATAAACTAATCACCTCAATTTTATTTACAGTAGCATCTTTTGTAAGTATGATGCATTTAAATAAGCATGAAAGTATGATTAAACTAAGGAATTGAAGAATTCACTGTTTATGTGCCGTATCTATGTGCCTATGAACAGTAGATGCGAAATGTGCATGTCATGGCACTGGACTGGAGTATGGCACTGTAGTATATAGCTAGCTAGTTTGTTTGACGACCTTTTCTTTCGTTTACCAATATCTCTGCTTATGCTCTTTGCTAAAAACATATCAATTCCTTTTGTCAGGGGAGGAATTAAATCTCCATGGTCTCGAAGGAAAAGGAAAAGAGTACTTTCTCGTCAACAGTGGGACGGTCAATTTTCAGCTAATGGGAAACTTCGTGATGGGGGAAAGAAGGTCCTAAAGAAAGTCCGTAGTGGGGTAAGCATAGTTATTCATTTGCATATATAGCCTGCATATGTACTTGTCTATGATGCTTGGTTGTAGTATACATACATACTGAAAATCTACACTCTTTTATTGTACCAGGGTATTGAACCAGGTATTCGGGCTGAAGTTTGGCCCTTCCTACTAGGAGTGTGAGTTACTCGATCTCTTTTATTCTTAGTAGAATCTGTAAGATTCATATCTTTGACCAAATTCGAGATGTCAGCTGCACCCAAATATTCCCTGGAGCACCTTGTTGGATGATGATGTAGTCAATTATGCAAAAGATAATCAACATGATCGGTGGATGTTTTAGGAAGGAAATAGGCGCATACAGCTGTAGTAATACAGTAATAGCATTATCACCAAGTGCTATCCTGCAAAACACATTGTGCACACACGTGCATGAGCTTGGATAGATGTCTTTTTGGGTGTGTCATTCATGGCTATGGTCGCTGCTGCTGTCATCAACACACTTGACTTCATCATTGGAATGCTTGGTGTCATTCTTGGTTGGTGCAACCCGGCTTATTAACTAGTCAACTCAAAATATAGGACAGGGAATACAGTGCTAGTAAATCTTGTATGTATCGATCTTGTAATAAGCAATGAGTGTGGTCTTGTTGCCTTATCTTATAAACATGGGTAGCAATCTTATAAGAATGTCCATTTGCAATATTACCTTCAATTTGTGGTTGGTATCCTAAATTATGCTTATTGAGTTTAAATTTAGTATATATGCTCTTATATTAATATATACTTTGCCACTTCAAATCCAGAGAGATTTACCTTGTCGATTTTGTGTGCAGCTATGATTTAAATAGCTCCGAAGAGGAACGGAATGCCATCAGGATTAAAAAAAGGTACTATATTAATTACTGAAGAGTAGTTCTTTAATATAAACTGGTCTTTGCTTTATTTGTTTGGTTGAATGCCTGGTTTGAATTAATCATAAACATTTCGCTCAGTGTGCCATGATACCCTCTGTAAAGAACTAAAAATATGTGATACTGCATAGCCATAAACATTTTGCTCAGCACTATCTTATTCCCCCGATTAGTTCATACGAGAATGGTGATGTGAATTTGTAACTGCCTAAAGCAAATGTCCGAGTAAACCAATGATGTTCTACTGTTATTAATATCCTGCCTAATCTGTCAAGAGTGTTTGGACTTACATAGCTTTTGGTTCAGGAAAGAGTATGAAAAACTGAGGCGGCAGTGCCAGCACATTCTGAATGGGTACAGAGGAAGTGGGCTGAAGTCAATAAATGAAGTGAATAATGAGGAGTGTTCTGCTCAAGGAAGTGGTGCTGAGGGATCAGAATCGCCTTGTTTTGAAGATGTCAATGTCGAGAAGGTTACTAGGTCACTCGAGGAACCGAAGCCTGAACGCAGCGAGGCCGAGCAACCGGAAATCACTATGTGTGATGATGTTATAGAATCTATGGAAGAAGACACAAGTGAGTTGATTGATGCATATCCATGCATAGCAGAGTCAGAATCTTCTGATTCCGAATCATCGGATGAAGATGACTCTGGAAGGATATCTGTGTGTGGCGAGGAGAGCTGTGATCCGGATCCTAAATTTGCTAGAAGCACTTCGTTCAAGGCGGATATTTTTCGGTCTAGCAGAACCTCGGAGGACTTCGCGACATGGCAACGCATCATAAGGCTGGATGCTATCCGGGCAAATGCGGAATGGATTTCGTTCTCCCGTAACCAGGCCGAGGTCCCCAAGGAGAAAGCTCTACAGTCTGCAGCATCTGTTGGGTTGAAAGATTATGACCATTTAGAGCCCCATATGATCTATCATGCTGCTCGGTTGGTCGGACTTCTCGAAGCGTATGCGATATACGATCCAGAGATCGGTTACTGCCAAGGTATGAGTGATCTCTTGTCACCGATAATCGCGGTGATGGAGGAAGACGACGCGGCATTCTGGTGCTTCGTGGGTTTCATGAGGAAAGCCAGGCACAACTTCAGGCTGGATGAGGTTGGAATAAAGAGGCAGCTGAAGATCGTGTCGCAGATCATCAAGCGCAAGGACTCGCACCTGTACAGGCACCTGCAGAAGCTGCAGGCCGAGGACTGCTTCTTCGTGTACAGAATGGTGGTGGTGCTCTTCAGGAGGGAGCTCACCTTCGAGCAGACCGTGTGCCTGTGGGAGGTCATGTGGGCTGATCAGGCGGCCATCCGAGCCGGGATCGGGAGAACCACCTGGGGGAAAATAAGGCTGCATGCTCCACCGACCGACGACCTGCTCCTCTACGCCATCGCGGCCTGTGTCCTGCAGAGGAGGAAGCTGATCATCGAGAAGTATAGTAGCATGGACGAGATACTGCGGGAGTGCAACAGCATGGCCGGGCAGCTGGACGTGTGGAGGCTACTGGACGACGCGCACGACCTGGTGGTTAACCTCCATGACAAGATCTGAGCTGATGCAGGTGCCGCTCTCCCTCGGTCTCGCGGTGGCGGCAAAGGAGGCCTCGTCGGAACTTTCAGGTATCTCTGCTGCTGCTGTTGCTGCTGCTCGTCGAAATCGTTCTGTTACCTTCTGTCCGGTTCCCGGCACACGAACGAACCTGCTCCTAGGTATAGAGGATGTTGTAACCTAGAGCGAGGGCGCCTGAGCGCGCCCTCCGCATACGAGGCACCGAAATACGACTGCTATTCATTGTTTAACCTGTTATAGGCCAACGAACAGATTTTTTTAACGGATGACGGTTTCATCCACGCTGAAGGTATGAAGTAATAACCAGCACAGAGGTGCCTTTGTGCGCAGTTTGTCGATGCAAAGGGTCCGAAACGTTCTCTTCTGTGTAATCGTATGTATGTTGCACTTTGCACGCCTGGTAGCAGCGGTACTTCCTGTATGCTGGAAAAAGGTACTACTCCTTTACAATAGATCTGTTTTTTTTTTAAGTGAAGTGTCTCATTTCTGGCTTTGGAAGGTTGGTTTTTTATCAGTTTATGGGTCCAACTTACTGTAAAATGACGCTAAGTGTCAGACTTGCATACATACTTGCCACCTACTGCTTGAGGGAACAGTTGATTTCAACACCTTTTTTTTTGTGAGGAGATAGATTGCATCATTTGGGTAAAAAAGGTATTAGAGGTGTCGTAGAGAGGGCAGGCTCCATGAATTTAGTGCGCCCGTGACGAAATGTAAAATGGGGCCCATAAATTTTTAAGAATGCCCAAGAAGCTGATTATACAGTACTTATTATTCCAAAATCGCCTAAAAAACTTATTATTCCAAAAAATATATAGTAGGTACAGTGCATCAGGTATCAATACGATTATTTTCTGTACCGAATTTCAGAAAACAAAGAGCATATGTATTTTTTTTGAAAAAGAGTGGATTTTATTAGCTTAAAATGAAGCATCAAGAGAATACAAACATGATAGCACGCATCAGTCTCTGCATAGTTAGGATGCACACAACCAACACAAACACACACAAAAAACACGTTTGCAAATAGCAAAATCATATAAGACCAAAGCTAAGCTATGCATGAGCGAGAAAAAAAAAGAAAGAAAAAAAAAATCCAAAGTGATCAGACTCGTGATCGGCAAACTACAGGAAAGACCATGTCCGCACCAATCATCTCAAGACATCATATAGACGACGAGGTTCTTCAACAACAACGTCTTCAGTAAGGGAGCGACACTCAATCACCGCCTTCACTGGATCCAGCCAGTCAAGGCTAGAATCTAGGTTTTCACCCTGAAAAACAGTCCGAGCATATCCGAGCAATGCCTTCAACAAGGTAACGATGTATAACCATCGCCATTGCTAGACTTCAGATCTGAGCTTTCACTCCGGCTCCGGAGCTCGATACCGCGTACTCAAAGAAGCACCACCATCGACATCGCAAATGTATTGTCGTCACCACTTTTCCACGATCCCAACAGCTACATACGATGCGCCGCCGCACAACTATTTCTCCGCGTCAAGTCGTCATCCACAGTTTGCTTCTCATCAGCGAAGTCAACTATCGGATCTGGAGAGCTGAACTCCTCGAAGATCTTTCGATGTCCACCGCCGCCGTGGGGCCACAGGAGGTCGCTGCACCATCACAGTCTGCAGCCACCACCGCTAGGCCGACCAAGATCTGGATCACCATCACCACCCGATATGCATGCATGCATGCAAGATAGAGTTAGCAAGGAGTGTGGAACTTGATTTTTGGCAAGCTGTGTATGCAAGTATGGAGTCCAGTTAACACGAACTTCTCGGCGTTGGCAAAATATGTATGCCTCATAGTTTTCGGAAAATAAAGAGCATGCATTGGGCACATCTAAATGTGCTCTAGTTATTGCATCTAAGTGACCCAATCAAACATAAAAAGATTTAAAAAACCCGCACAAATATTCGCGTAAGATTAATAACATAGGAATTAGATGTGCTTTAGCAAAACCGATACTAATACGTCACAAACAAGAGCACTCACGTGGTGGACGGCCGCTGGTCTTCTGGATTGGCGGGGAGACTGACATGTGGAGGATTGGGGTGGGGGGGGGGGGGGGGGGGGGCAAGGGCGATGAGATCGTCGGAACAAACAGTGTGTGGACGATCTCGACGATAGGCGGAAGCGCGAAGCAGGTAGTGGTCGTGCAATTGGGCGAGCTTCAGGCTTCACTTTTTTACTGGCTTGTTTTTGGCGGGCTTTTGTTTATTTCCTGATCACAAATGAGGCGCGGCTATGTGTAAGTGCATCTAGTGCCATCCCTAGTTGGTTTTGGAGTATTGACGACAAATGTGGTTGAGGGACTAATGTGTTTGTGAGAATTGCAGGATAACACAGGTAGAAGTCCCTCATCGATTCGGTTTACTTACCAGAGATGACCCCTAAAAATGTATGAAGACATTGAAGACAATGGTGGTTCGTGAAGACATTCACATTGAAGATAATGACGTGTGAAGACATTCACTTGAAGACAATGGAGTGCGAAGACATAGTTTCTTTCGTAGTTTCATTTTCTTCTTTCTTGAGTCATAGGAACCACCGAACTGTTAAGTGGGGTCCAAGTGAACAAAGTCAGAAGACCAACATGATGCTTAACCCAAATCCTATGTCTTCGAGTGAAGACAATGAGAGTAAATCTTATCCAGAGTTGGATGAGCCAGCTTTGCTTGTAGCCCAAGTCAAGCCGCCGCGTGTGTTTGAAATCCGACCGTTGAACACGTGTCGGTTCCTTAGTGACCCAGGGTCATTTCGGACATATCATGTTGGGTTGTCTCCTGGCTATAAATAGCCCACCCCCTACACCATAAATTGGTGGCTGCTCAGAGTTAGTGCATAACTTTTGTCGTTTGAGAGCAACCCACCTCCGAAGCCTTTGAGAGAGAAATCCTTGCGAGGACAAAGCCCAAAACACCCAGAGCCAAAGAGTGTTGGGCATCACTGAAGTCTTTCTGTCCGCGTGATCTGAAGACTTATTACACTTGAGGACTGTGTATCCTCGAGCCGGTTAGGCGTCACGTTATAAGGATCCAAGAGTCATTGTGGATTGCCGGTGAACGGAGTCTATGAAGGTTTGGAAGTCTACCTTGAAGACTTACCTGAGTGACTGGGCGAGGACTAAGTGTCCTTACCTCAAGGGGAATAAGGTGAAGACGTGGTCTTCTGAGTTCAAACTCAGCCTCCCTAACCAGACGTACAGTTGTCATAGCAACTGGAACTGGTCTACCAAATCCTTGTCTTCACCAAGCAACTGGTTTTATCCCCTATCTCCTTTACATTTCAGTTTGTCTTCGTGAAGCCATTGCTTGCTTACCTAATTTGTTTGACTTCATTGTGTGAAGACATTCATCAGTTTGGCTTCATAATGTCTCCCCATTCCGATCTGTTTTACCTAGCTGCTATTAGTCTTCGTGCTTTCATTGTACTGTTTACTTGACTATGACCTGTCTAGTGTAGCTTATCTTCCGCTGCATATCATATAGGTGTTGATTGACTGTCTATCTTCAAAGATCTTCATCTTCTGAAGACTTCCGTAAAAATTGCCTATTCACCCCTCTAGTCGATAACTAGCACTTTCAATTGGTATCAGAGCAAGGTACTCCCTTGTTCTGTGTGATTCGGTTTAACCACCTGGAGTTTTAGCTATATAGACTGCAGGGATAATCAAGGTCTCCGCTGCGTGCCCCGTCTTTGATGGCACTGATTACCCCTACTGGAAGAATAAGATGCGCATGCATCTTGAAGCCATTGACAACGACCTCTGATATGTCGTCAGGACTGGCGTTCCCAAAGTTGGTGAAGGCGTCACTGCTGCTGATGTCAAGAGGCTCGCGCAACTGGACTCAACCGCCAAGAACATCATCTGTGGTCATCTGACCAAAGGGCAGTATGGCCGTGTGAGTGCTCTGGAATCTGCGAAGCTAGTCTGGGACTGGCTGTCCAAGGTCAACGAAGGCGTCTCAACTCAAATAGATTCCAGAATCAATGTGCTTCGCAACCTCTTCAACCGATTCAAGAGGAATGACAATGAGAATGTCCAGCTCACCTTCGACCGACTCACTGATATCACAAATGAACTTCGTGCTCTTGGTGCCACTGAAATCACCAAGCATAAAGTCGTGAAGAAGCTACTGAGATCACTTGACAGCTCATTTGACACTCTAGCATTGATGATCCAAGAATGCCCTGACTTCAAAGATCTCGATCCGTCTGACATACTTGAGAGGCTCAACACACATGAGTTCCAGCTATCCGAGAAGAGAGATATCTATGGCCCCAATTATGGCCGATCCCATGCTTTGAAGTCAAAAGCTGTTTCCTCATCTGAAGAAGAATCTGACTGCAGTTCTGATGATCCTAAAGACATTGGCAAAGAGCTAGCAATGCTTGTGAGAAAGTTCCAAAAGTTCTCCAAGAAGAATCGCTTCGGAAAGTCTTCAAGATCTAGCTCCAAGAATGATGAGGCTTCCACTCGTGACTACAAGAAGAGAACATGCCACAAATCCAAGAAGCCAGGCCACTACATATCTGAATGTCCTCAAAGGGACAAGGAAGCAAAGAAAAAGAAGAGCAACAAGGGATATGACTCTGACGACAAGAAGAAGAAGAATCCCTCAAAGTCGTCTTCAAAGTCTTCATCATACAAGAAGAGCTCATCTGGCAAGGCTCGTGCATTCATTGGCAGGGAGATGGATTCAGAGGAGGAGTCTGCTTCTGAGGAGGTGATGGCTCGTGTCCGCGTCAGTATTTTCCCTGAAGAGGAAGGGATGATGCAGCACAGCTACGGTAGGTATTTCCCTCAGTGATGAGACCAAGGTTATCGAACCAGTAGGAGAACCACACAACACTATGTAAACGGTACCTGCACACAAAGAACAAATACTTGCAACCCGACGCGTAAGAGGGGTTGTCAATCCCTCCCGGGTAAAAGATAGATAAATTTGTAGTAGATTGGATAAATAGATCTCGTGGAAACGCGAAATAAAATAAATAACAAAAAATTGCAGCAAGGTATTTTTGGGTTTTTGGAATAATAGATCTGAAAATAAAAGAGGCAAATAATAGATCAGAAAGCAAATATGATAAAGAATAGACCCGGGGCCCGTAGATTTCACTAGTGGCTTCTCTCGAGAAAAATAGCATACGGCGGGTAAACAAATTACTGTTGGGCAATTGATAGAACTTCAAATAATTATGACGATATCCAGGCAATCATCATTATATAGGCATCACATCCAAGATTAGTAGACCGACTCCTTCCTGCATCTACTACTATTACTCCACACATCGATCGCTATCCAGCATGGATCTAGTGTATTAAGTTCATGGAGAAACAGAGTAATGCAATAAGAACGATGACATGATGTAGACAAGATCTATTCATGTAGGAATAGACCCCATCTTGTTATCCTTAATAGCAACGATACATACGTGTCATGTCCCCTTCTGTCACTAGGATTGAGCACCGTAAGATTGAACCCATCACAAAGCACCTCTTCCCATGGCAAGAAAAATCGATCTAGTTGGCCTAACTAAAGCAAAGATTCGAAGAAGAAATATGAGGCTATAAGCAATCATGCATATAAGAGATCAAAACTCAAATAACTTTCATGGATAAAATAGATCTGATCATATCATCGGATCTCAACAAACACACCGCAAAAAGAGTTACATCAAATAGATCTCCAAGAGACCATTGTATTGAGAATCAAAAGAGAGAGAGGAAGCCATCTAGCTACTAACTACGGACCCGTAGGTCTACAATGAACTACTCACGCATCATCGGAGAGGCACCAATGAGGATGATGAACCCCTCCGTGATAGTGTTTAGATTGGATCTGGTGTTTGTGGAACTTGCGGCGGCTGGAATTGTGTTTCGTCGACTCCCCTAGGGTTTTTGGATTTTCAGGGTATTTATAGAGGAAAGAGGCGGTGTGGGAGGCTACCAAGGTGGGCACAACCCACCAGGGTGCGCCCAGGTGGGTTGTGCCCCCCTCGGGGCACCCCTCTGGTACTTCTTCAGCCCAAGTTGTTCCTTCTGGTCCATAAAAAATCTCCAAAAAGTTTCGCTGCGTTTGGACTCCGTTTGGTATTGATTTTCTGCGAAGTAAAAAACAAGAAAAAAACAGGAACTGACACTGGGTACTATGTCAATAGGTTAGTCCCAAAAAATGATATAAAGTTGCTATAAAATGATTGTAAAACATCCAAGAATGATAATATAACAACATGGAACACACAAAAATTATAGATACGTTGGAGACGTATCAGCATCCCCAAGCTTAATTCCTACTCGTCCTCGAGTAGGTAAATGATAAAAACAGAATTTTTGATGTGGAATGCTGCCTAACATGTTCAGCACATATTCTTTTCTTTTGTAGCATGGACATTTGGACTTTTATATGATTCAAAGCAATAGTCTAGTTTTGACATGAAGATTTCAATACTCAAGCATATCAACAAGCAACCATGTCTTTCAAAATATCAACACTAAAGCAAGTTATCTCTAGCCCATTATGCTCAATCATTGATCCATTCATGAAACACACTCGCATATTAGCTATACCCAATGCTCAAGTATGATCATAGTGCCCCTTAGTTGGTGCTTTATAAGAGAAGATGAAGACTCAAATAAAAATTAAAATTGCATAAAGTAAATAGAAAGGCCCTTCGCAAAGGGAAGTAGGGATTTGTAGAGGTGTCAGAGCTCAAAGCGAAAAAGATAGAGATAAAATATTTTGGGTGGCATGCTTTTCCTGTCAACGAAAACGACCGAGTAGTTCCCAATACTTTCCATGCTAGATATATCATAGGCGGTTTCCAAACAGAAAATAAAGTTTATTCCTTTTTCCACCATACTTTCACATTCCACGACTAGCCGTATCCACGGGTGCCGTCCATACCAACACTTTCCAAGGATTTTATTATTTGACAACATACAGTAAATTCATTTTTCATTTCGGGACTGGGCATCCCTAATACCTTTGTCGTACTCTCGTGCAATGACAAGTGAATAAACACTCATCTTGAGAATAACACATCTAGCATGGAAAAATATCAACCACCCCCTACCGTTTCATGAGCGGTACGAGCATACAAAAAGGAAAATTATTTTGAAAATTAGAGATGGCACATACAAATTTGCTTAGAACGGCTCGAAAATACCGCATATTGGTAGGTATAGTGGACTCATATGGCAAAACTGGGTTAAAGGGTTTTGGATGCACAAGTAGTATTCCTACTTAGTACAAGTGAAGGCTAGCAAAAAGATTGAGAAGCATCCAACCAAGAAACGAAAAATCTCATAAACAAGCATTAAGCATAACTAACACCGAATAATGCACCACAAGTAAGATATAATTTTATTGCATAACTATTGACTTGCGTGCTTGCATAGGGAATCACAAACCTTAACACCAATATTCTTACTAAAGCATAATTACTCACCAACATGACTCACATATTATATCATCATATCGCAAAACTATTACAAAGAATCAAGTTTATTTTGTCCAATGATCTTCATGAAAGTTTTTATTATATCCCTCTTGAATATCTATCACTTTGGGACTAATTTCATATGTTGCTTTTGATAGCTCAAAAAAATCTAAGTGAAGAACATGAGCATAAAATTTTCTTCTCTCAAAATAATATAAGTGAAGCATGAGAGAATTTCTTAAAAATTACTAACTCTCAAATAAATCTAAGTGAAGCATGATAGCATTTCTTCAAAAATATTAAAGCACACGGTGCTCAAAAAGATATAAGTGAAGCACTAGAGCAATTCCATAGCTCAAAAAATTTAAGTGAAGCACAAAGAGCAATCATAGCATAATTTTGGCTCTCTCAAATAGGTGTGTCCAGCAAGGATAGATGACACAAACTAAAAAGCAAAACAAGCAAAGACTCATATAGCAGAAGACGCTCCAAGCAAAACTCATGATATGTGACGAATAAAAATATAGCTCCAAGTAAAATACCGATGGTCGTTAGAAGAAAGAGGGGATGCCACTCGGGGGCATCCCCAAGCTTAGTTGCTTGTTTCTCTTTGGATAATGGTTTGGGGTGCCATGGGGTATCCCCAAGCTTAGGCTCTTCTTACTCCTTATTCCTTCATCCATCGTGATCTCACCCAAAACTTGAAAACTTCAATCACACAAAACTTAACAAAACCTTCGTGAGATCCTTTAGTATAAGAAAACCAATCTTTACTTTAAGCACTATAGAAAACCCATTCAAATTTTGTTATTGCATTATATCTACTGTATTATAACTTTACCATGGCTTATACCCCCCGATACAAACCATAGATTCATCAAAATAAGCACACAATGCAAAGAAACCATAATCTGTCAAAAATAGAACAGTCTGTAAATTTGAATATCAATCTTATGTAACTCCAAAATTATGAAAATCTAGGACAACAGAGTAAATTTGAATATCAATCTTGTGTAAAAAATTCAGAATTTTTCGTCGCATCTGTGATTTTAGACAATTATTTTACTGGACGCAAAAGTTTCTGTTTTCCAACAATATCAAATCAACTATCACCAAAGCTACCCCAAAGGCTTTACTTGGCACAAACACTAATTAAAACATAAAAAAACACAATGTAACATCCCCAGGTTACCCCACTCTGGTTAAGCTAATTAAAATGCCATGTCATCCTATTCACTAAGTCAAACTGTCACTTGTCTCAAATCAAATTCAAATTCAAATTTAAAATGCAAGTCAAATAAATATTCCTTCAAACAATCAAACTAAAATGTACATATGGTTGCAAATAATTCAGAGGCTATGCTAAAATTATAACCAACAATAAAGGGATTAGCCAAGTGACTCTAACAACCTCAAACAGTGGCTGAAAATAACATTTAATAACCTTTTTAATTAATTCAAGCTAAATATGAAATAGTATTTAGCTCAAACTAGTTTTTGGAGTTAGGATATATTGCACTGTAATTGGAGGATTAGTTCACACATTTTACAAAAACCACTAAGCGCCCAACCAATTAGCAAGACCGAAGAGAAGAGATAGCAGAATAAGGAATAATGGAAAAGTCTTATTCGGAACTGTGCACTTAAGCCTTTGGACTACAGTGCGGCCCAGCCCGCCTCCCCTCGTCTCCTTTCTCTCTCCGTCGCCGTGTCGTTCCGCCCGTGGACGCGCCCGCGCTGCGCCGGTCAGCGCTCGACAACGCGATGCCGCGGCCGTCCGCGAGGGGATAAGGGCGACACCGTGCGTTCCCCCTGGTCCTCCCCGTCACTTCTCCCCCTCTCCCTCGCTCGCTCCGCTCCTCCCCTCGTTTAGATCCGAGCGCAGCCGAGTGGGTCCGCCGCTACTCTCCGTCGTTTTCGCAGCCACCGGCCTCGTCTCGCCTCACCACCGTGTCCCTCGTCTCCGCCGTGGTCGACCGCGTCGACTGCTGCCCTCTGGTGGAGCTGGGGAGCTCCGCAGGCGTCGATCTTCGCCGCCCCCTTTTCTTCGGACGCCGGTGCCTTTCCGACGATCCCCGCCGTTCTGCTGCTACTAACCCGCCAACGGGCCTCCGTGCGCCTTCACTGTGAGCTCCTCCACCTTCCTTCCCTTTCCTTTTGGCCGCGCACGCTCGCTAGCCAGCTGCTACGCTATGCCCGAACGTGCTGCCGCCGATGAGCTCGCCGCCGTGGTCTCCATCACTGTCACGTGCGGCCGAGGCCAGCATCGAGCTCCTGGAGCTCGTGCGAGTCCGATGCCACCGCCCACGCGTCCCCACGTGCCTCCCATCGCCTTATCCCCGAGGCCAGAACTCCGCCGCCGCCGCGGTCGCCGTTGCGCTCAGCTCCGGCCGCCTCAACTCGCGCTAGCGCCATAGATCGACGCAGCGCATCTCGCTCGTTCGAATGAGCCCAGAAGCGCGCGCTGTCGTGCCCCCTAGCAAGATCCCGTAGCTCGCCGTGGTTCAGCTTCCGCCAATCTCGTCGCCGGCGAGCATTCCGGCGATCCCAGCTCCGGCCACCGCCTCCATTCGACGCGGCGCTGAACGACCTTTCGAACGCGCCCAGCCG
Organism: Thinopyrum elongatum; assembly: GCA_011799875.1. NCBI lineage: Eukaryota > Viridiplantae > Streptophyta > Magnoliopsida > Poales > Poaceae > Thinopyrum > Thinopyrum elongatum. The sequence goes on from CM022301.1 coordinate 416,402,625, forward strand.
CGCTCGCATTCGAGCCCTGTAGGCGAATTCCGGCGGGTCTCGTGCGTCGCCGCCGCGTTATCTGGACGCCGGCGTCGTTCCGGCGACGGCGCCGACGTGGCACAGGTGGGCCCCGCCCCTGTGTCACTGCTCATGGGCCCAACAGGTCCACCAGTTAGGGTTGACTAGGTTAACCCTGCTGACTGGGCAGCGTGGGCCACTGACAGGTGGGCCCCGCGCTAATTTAATTAATTCTGGAAATAATTAAAATGTTAATTAAATTAAATACTTAATCAGTCACTGACATGTGGGCCTAGAAGCTTAATTAGTTAGTTTAGTTTAAGTTAATCTCTGTCAGTTCCAGAATCAATGACATGTGGGGCCCACAGGTCAGTTTGACCAGTCAGCGCCACTGTTGCATGCTGACGTCATCCTCACGCAATGCTGGCATCATCAGGCACTATTCTGGATAATGTTGATTTTATTAAATAAAAATAAATTCCAGAAAATCAATTAATCTTTATAAATTCATAACTTTTAAACCGTAGCTCGGATCGAAAAAGTTAAAACATGAAAGTTGCTCAGAACGACGAGACGAGTCGGATCGTGCCGTCTGTTTCTCCATTGGAACCCCCTATGTAGAAGAACTCGTAACTCCGGACCCGAATCCGGTAGATGAATAGTGCGCACACGTCGGATATTAAATCCCAGAATAATTCTAAAAATAACTAAAATGACTTAGATGCATAATTAGGCAACCCTGCACTGCATCATAGCATCACACGCACCGTATTGCATTTGTTTGCATTATGTTTACCTGTTTCTTCCCCTTCTTCTCTCTCGGTAGACCTCGACGTTGACGTAGCTCCCGAGGCAGACGCCGCACAGGAGTACGACTACGTCCCCGACGACACCACCGACGACCTTGCCCTTGCCCCCGAGCAAAAAGGCAAGCACCCCCATTTTGAGCATGCCTATATCGCCTATTCTCTTCTCTCTTATGCTTGCATTAGAACTGCTGCTGCTACTGTTTCCTATATCTGTTGCATAGCCTGTTTATTGTAACCTGCCTTGCTACCTTACCGGTTATCCTAGACTGCTTAGTATAGGCTGGGTAGAGACACGACAGAGACCTCCACTTGATCCCGACTGCCCTGCTGGATATCAGAAGACCCGATCATCGGGATTGAAGACTAGACCCTGGCACCGCACATCACTTCTCCCTATGTTGCTCGACACTGCTGGGTTACCGTCGAGTGCCGAGGGTGATACCTCGTGTAAGTGCATCTAGTGCCCCTTAGTGATTTTGGTGTATTGAAGACTTATAGGTTAAGGGTCTAATGTGTTTGTGAGTGTACACAGGTCTATAAGTCTATGAGGAGTTTGTTATTTACGATGAATGTCGACCCCTAAAAATGAATGTCTTCAACTGAAGACTTTGGTTTTCTTGAAGACTTTGAAAGTGAAGAAATTGGTGTGACCCTGAAGACTTGATATTCATGCGAGGATTATGAAGCGTGAAGACTTTTGTTTTCGTAGTTTCATTTTCTTCTTCTTGAGTCATAGGAAACACCGTACTATTAAAGGGGGTCGAGGTAAAACTAAGGAAAAATTTCCAAGTGATGCTCAACTCAAAATCCTACACCTACCCAATCCTTTCGAGTGAAGCCATTGGAAATCTCATACAGTTTAGTCAAGTTCTTCAGTGACAGAGACGAAGTTCTTCTGTTCTCTGAGAAATTTGTTCTGACTGAGGAGTTAGGAATTCGCCAGTGCGGATTGCCTACAAGTGAGGATTATGATAGCCCTGAGGAATTTGATACTCAAATTTCCGACCGTTGCTGTGCTACGTGCCAGCTGTCCCAAAATATCTACCCACCTAACGGTCATATCATTGAAGGGCATTTATGTCTTATCATGTCGGGCTGCTCCCTAGGCTATAAATAGCCGCCCTCTACAACCACTAGCTGGTTGGCTGCTCCAAGAAATAGATTGACACTTGTCATTTAGAGCATCCCATCCTCTGAGGACTTTGAGCGAAAATCATCAAGTGAGGAAAAACCCAAAAACCCAAACACCTACAAACCCAAAGTGATTGAGCATCACTGAAGAGATTGTTCCTGTGTGGAACCGACGCTTGTTACCTTTGAGGACTGTGCATCCTCCAGACGGTTAGGCGTCATGGTCTAGAGCATCCAAGAGGAAATTGTGGATTGCTGAGTGACCGAGTATGTGAAGGTTTGGAAGTCACCTGAAGACTTACCACGAGTGGTTGGGCGAGGTCTGTGTGACCTTAGCTCAAGGAGAATACGGTGAGGACTAGGTGTCCTGGACTGTGTGTTCAGGACTGGGTGTCCGGGACTGTGTGTCCTCAGGTTTAAATACCTAGCCGCTCCAACCAGACGTACAACTGTCACAGCAGTTGGAACTGGTCTACCAAATCAGTGTCTTCACCGAGCTACTGGTTCTATTTCCTCAACCCTTTCATTTCCTCGCATACTTGCTATGTATTTGATCATTACTGTTTGAAGACTTTGTCTGAAGACCTTCTCAATTTCCTCAGTTCAATTTCTTCAGTCAGTTTGTCTTCAGCCTGCTTATCCTGTGTTTACGCTACTCGTACTCTGTGCTTGTTTTCATTTCATCATGATGACTGTGCTACTGCTCTGTTATGCTTGCATCTGAGTACTCATTCCGCTGCTAAGTAGTTCGTCGCTTAGGAATTTCCTCACCTTGAAATTCCTCACTGACGAATTTGTAAAAATCGCCTATTCACCCCCCCTCTAGTCGATATAACACACTTTCACCTCGTCAGCACTTCTGATGTTAACCTTGTAGGTTAGTTACTCGGTCGTGGTAAGCGAGGGTGATTCCTCCTACACCACCCCCGATAACGACATCATCGCGCAACCTCTCAAGTGTGGACCTCGAGGGTGATTCCTCCTTCGTTCACCTTGATGATAACATCGAGCGGGAATTCCATCGAGGGTGATTCCTCAGGGTTCCCTTCGGTGTCAGACACACAGTTACCTTGGATATTATGACTTGCACTAAACCATGATACTAAAGACGGGTCGGCCCTGAGGGGTACCCGCGCGAGCTTAACGCGAAGTGATGTGGAGTCGGGTTGACCTGGATGGTGCCCGCGAGATAACTACGAGGCGTGGCCGGGCATTCTTAGCCCTTGCCGCAAGTCCTCGAGACGGGGCGACGGGGTCACATCGATCGTGAGTCTCTGCTCGTTTCCGCGCGCTCCTAAATCACTTAACGGTTTGGATATTTGATCCGAGGGGCCTTTGGCCCGATAGCACTAACCATCACGTGGGCATAGTATGGGCGTTCTGCGTCGTATACATCAGCCAAAGCTCTATTGACGTCAGCGAGGAGCGGCCCATTTTGGATTGGACTGGGAACGCAACTGCGCTTGTATTAAGGGGTTGCTAGGTCTGCTTCCAAAACGTCCTCGCAACATGCAGGGTTCCCGGGGCGAAGGCCCAAGACCCCCGGGGGCATAGGTTAGTCCGGCGTGCTGACCTCTCTTTAGAGCCTAGGTCGGGTTGCGGCGTGTTGTTTGGCCGAGGCCGGGCATGACCCAGTAAAGTGTGTCCGGCCGGAGTTAAGCAAGCGTGGTGGGTAAGTTGGTGCACCCCTGCAGGGAAGAAACTTCTATCGATAGCCTGTCCTACGGTAACGGACACTCGGAGTTGTATCCCGATCGGTACAACTAGAACATGTGATGAGAACTGGATAGTACGGCTCTGGGATTGCTTTCTCGCAGGGAGTCGAGAAAGGATCTCAGGTCGAGGATGATGATACTACTACTACTACTACTTTACATTATGTTCATCTGATCTCTTCTATTGCTGCAAGACTGACGAAGATTGATGAAGATGCTAGTCTTTGATAGGACTAGGCTTCCCCCTCTATTCTGGCATTTCTGCAGCCCAGTCCACATATACAGCCTCCTTTTGAAAATGTTGCATATGTAGTGTAGATCCTTGCTTGCTGAGTACTTCGGATGAGTACTCACGTTTGCTTTACTTTCTTTTTCCCCCATATTCCATTTGATGCCACCAGACGACGGAGCCCCTGAGCCAGACGCCCCAGCCGACGACCAGTACTACTACCCGCCTGGCGGGTACTACTACTACGAGGAGCCGTTTGACGACCAGGAGTAGGATCGGAGGGTCCAGGGCAGGAGGCCTACGCCTTTCGATCGTAGTATTTTATTTTACCCCGCCTCTGTGAAGGCCTATTTCTCTCTCTGTAATATATCTGTACTCAGATATCTGATGCTTCCGCTGACGCTTGTATGCCATCGAGCTATGTATTCGAGCCCTCGAGGCCTTGGCTTGTAATATTAAACTTGTATGACTTTATTTATGTTTTAGAGTTGTGTTGTGATATCTTCAAGTGAGTCCTTAGGCTTGATCGTGTGCATTTGCGTGTATGGTTAGTGCACGATTAAGCCGGGGTCGTCACAGGTTGGTATCAGAGCCGACTGCCTCTAGGAGTCCCCCTTTCCAACTCTTTGGCCGAAGTTGAGTCTAGTGGTCAAAAACTGTTTTACTGACTTGGCTGTGTGGCTTACGGGCCCACGTCGCCAACTGGGTGGTATTAGGATCTTTTATTCTTCGTCTATACTCTGGGACTCTGATCTCTCTCCTATTCGGGTTAAAGATTTTACTAACTCCGACATTAGGATCCCGTAACCGTTTTCTCCCGGAGAGCCCCCTCATTCCAGAAGATGACATGACATCATCAGAAGGCTCCGAAGATACTTCCCGAAGTTTTTCGAGACCCCTTTACCCACTGCTTTTGCAGTTGACTAACACCGATAATCTCCGTGGTTAATTACACATCCTTGCCGTTATATCATCATGACCAGTCACTCACGTATGTACGAGGTACCCCGTAATACTCCTCGTTAAACCGGGAATCCTTTGAACCTACTGCTCTGCAGCTTCTTTCGCACTGCGGTTAATTACTCACAGTACCGGGGATCCGATCATCCCCAGTTGTTCCTGTGATTCCTAAAACACTTGAAATATCATCTTATCTTCCGAGAATCCCATGCATCCTACTACTACTGAAATTCTTGCTAGCTTATATTATGGTTAGCTCCATATGTCAAGTAATTGTTGTTGATATCCCTTGTCATTATCATTTCGATCCCATTGATTCAACATGTGTGCAAATACTTGCAATCATCAGTTCTTCCCTACTAATTCATCCTTCTGGCTCAGACATCATTTCGGAGATGAGCTGGAACTCGGCCAGTCAAGTTGCAAATGGTTGCCCATCTAGTTCTATCCAACTTACTCATCCTTTGATTAAAGCTTCTGCTTCTGATCCTTCGTCTTGAGAATCGTAACCCCTTTGTGCTTAAGCGCCGAATTATTTTGGTGTTTCTATAATCCGATGCCTTTGCATCCCTTCTTCATCTGATTGATTGCCGATACTCACAATCTTGTCTTTTGCGGTCCGCCAGATCTTTTGGTGGAACATTATCTGGTAGTGTCCTCCATATTCCATAACCTTGATAGTTATCCCCCGTTACCCAATACCTTCGATACATTGTATCACCCGCTTTGATTCCGATACTCTGCTTTCAGTTCGCATCCCTTGCTTTGGCATCTGGTTGTATGGATTCGTAAAATGTCCCGAAGGGTTGAACCTATGCTGTCTCTAATTCGTGTGAACTCGAAGGTTATGCGAGTCAAACTCTTCTGGTGCTTCACCAGATAAAATCTCAGCACTACAATTTCTTCGAAAACGAGAAGTGAATGAAAGGTTATGCATTGAAGAAGTGGGAGTCGACCTTGAACCTTGTGTTCATGCCCGTGGACCCGATGCAGAACTTATCATGGAAGCTGCTCGTAAGAAAAATTATTTCCTTGGTACAAGTTCATCTTGTATCTATGAATTGATCCTTTGCAATCGTGGTTCCGACCATATTTTCTCCTTGATTCCATTTCCTAGATAAGTTAAATACTTGTCCTCTGTTATATCTTTATCATGCCAACTTTCAACTGTGCTACCTGGTCCTTATGCCCGGAGCAACTTCCGACGATGAGCTAAGCTTACGTCGATCCTCCTCAACTTATCATTTCACCTCGAGCAACAAGCTTGATTTCGAGCTTGTGACGTATCCGTGGTTCCAATAAACTTTTCGCCTCATCATTCCTTACGATTGTTGACGTCACTGTTCGATGGCATCTTCATAGAAACCTCTCGACAAATTTGTCGTGATCACCGTCCACGCTTTGACTTCCTCGGAGATGCCCATCGAATTCATGGCTAGAAATACCATCTCTGCCCCTCGATGATTTGTGATATCATCAATAACATCCTTTGACTTCTTACCAACAAAGACCTGGTCGCGATATCCTGTGAAATGATCCTTTGAATTCCTTGAGATCTTCTGCTCCAAACCTTAACTGAAACAATATGTTATTGCTTCCTCGAAGCATGACTACGGTATTCTGAATACCCTTTAGAACAGTGGAAGATCCACACCACCTGTTCCTTAATCAATTATCCCAAACACCGTTGTTCGGGTAAACATCATGATTCTTTCCTCGCCCCTTTTGTCTAAATGCTTTTGGACTTGCTGATCTATCAAGTGTATCATGCTCCGTTTATCCATGGGAAATGAGATACCCCTAGTTCATGTGTGCAAACACATTTTCCTTTCCATTGTTTTGTTTAACCTTTCCTGTAATCTAATTTGTCTGGGCAGAAATAAATTCTCTGCTTATGAAAACGTATCGGTCTACAACCCTGTCAGTGAGACCCTGTTACTATCGTCGAAGACATTCCGGTAACCACCGATGGACGAGAACTTTGCCTTTTGGTCCGCCTCGTTCAACGAGCAGGAAAATGGTTCTCTTCGTCCCTCGCCCTTGGTACCGACCTTGTTACCGACACAAATGACAGACTATCCTCTGACATACCCTGATGTCGTGACCGGTAAGATGTCACCGTTCTCCCTACTCTTGATCGACACCCCTCCACAGTTCCACAGGATCGGAACCTGACTCTCCTTTAACATACTTGATTCTGAAGCATCCTTTTGCTCTTAGTTTTGTGTGTTATTCCAAGCCACCCCTCGAGAGTTGATCTACTCCCGATACCCTGAACCCCTGTTCACACTTTGTTCAGGTATCGATCGAATGTCCATTCAATTGATAATTCTTATCGTACTTTCATACTTTGCTCTCGACGTTTCCTAAGTTTCAACTCGAGAGATTCTTTTGCCGCATTCCCTGAATTGTTCACCAGCTAATCGATCCTATAAGGATCAGTTCTCTCGCAGTTACTCTTTCTTCCCCACTTAAATCTCGGGACGAGATTTCTTGTAGTGGAGGAGACTTGTAACATCCCCAGGTTACCCCACTCTGGTTAAGCTAATTAAAATGCCATGTCATCCTATTCACTAAGTCAAACTGTCACTTGTCTCAAATCAAATTCAAATTCAAATTTAAAATGCAAGTCAAATAAATATTCCTTCAAACAATCAAACTAAAATGTACATATGGTTGCAAATAATTCAGAGGCTATGCTAAAATTATAACCAACAATAAAAGTATTAGCCAAGTGACTCTAACAACCTCAAACAGTGGCTGAAAATAACATTTAATAACCTTTTTAATTAATTCAAGCTAAATATGAAATAGTATTTAGCTCAAACTAGTTTTTGGAGTTAGGATATATTGCACTGTAATTGGAGGATTAGTTCACACATTTTACAAAAACCACTAAGCGCCCAACCAATTAGCAAGACCGAAGAGAAGAGATAGCAGAATAAGGAATAATGGAAAAGTCTTATTCGGAACTGTGCACTTAAGCCTTTGGACTACAGTGCGGCCCAGCCCGCCTCCCCTCGTCTCCTTTCTCTCTCCGTCGCCATGTCGTTCCGCCCGTGGACGCGCCCGCGCTGCGCCGGTCAGCGCTCGACAGCGCGATGCCGCGGCCGTCCGCGAGGGGATAAGGGCGACGCCGTGCGTTCCCCCTGGTCCTCCCCGTCACTTCTCCCCCTCTCCCTCGCTCGCTCCGCTCCTCCCCTCGTTTAGATCCGAGCGCAGCCGAGCGGGTCCGCCGCTACTCACCGTCGTTTTCGCAGCCACCGGCCTCGTCTCGCCTCACCACCGTGTCCCTCGTCTCCGCCGTGGTCGACCGCGTCGACTGCTGCCCTCTGGTGGACCTGGGGAGCTCCGCAGGCGTCGATCTTCTCCGCCCCCTTTTCTTCGGACGCCGGTGCCTCTCCGACGATCCCCGCCGTTCTGCTGCTACTAACCCGCCAACGGGCCTCCGTGCGCCTTCACTATGAGCTCCTCCACCTTCCTTCCCTTTCCTTTTGGCCGCGCACGCTCGCTAGCCAGCTGCTACGCTATGCCCGAACGTGCTGCCGCCGATGAGCTCGCCGCCGTGGTCTCCGTCACTGTCACGTGCGGCCGAGGCCAGCATCGAGCTCCTGGAGCTCGTGCGAGTCCGATTCCACCGCCCACGCGTCCCCACGTGCCTCCCATCGCCTTATCCCCGAGGCCAGAACTCCGCCGCCGCGGTCGCCGTTGCGCTCAGCTCCGGCCGCCTCAACTCGCGCTAGCGCCATAGATCGACGCAGCGCATCTCTCTCGTTCGAATGAGCCCAGAAGCGCGCGCTGTTGTGCCCCCTAGCAAGATCCCGTAGCTCGCCGTGGTTCGGCTTCCGCCAATCTCGTCGCCGGCGAGCATTCCGGCGATCCCAGCTCCGGCCACCGCCTCCATTCGACGCGACGCTGAACGACCTTTCGAACGCGCCCAGCCGCGCTCGCATTCGAGCCCTGTAGGCGAATTCCGACGGGTCTCGTGCGTCGCCGCCGCGTTATCTGGACGCCGGCGTCGTTCCGGCGATGGCGCCGACGTGGCATAGGCGGGCCCCGCCCCTGTGTCACTGCTCGTGGGCCCAACAGGTCCACCAGTCAGGGTTGACTAGGTCAACCCCTCTGAGTGGGCAGCGTGGGCCACTGACAGGTGGGCCCCGCGCTAATTTAATTAATTCTAGAAATAATTAAAATGTTAATTAAATTAAATACTTAATCAGTCACTGACATGTGGGCCTAGAAGCTTAATTAGTTAGTTTAGTTTAAGTTAATCTCTGTCAGTTCCAGAATCAATGACATGTGGGGCCCACAGGTCAGTTTGACCAGTCAGCGCCACTGTTGCATGCTGACGTCATCCTCACGCAATGCTGGCATCATCAGGCACTATTCTGGATAATGTTGATTTTATTAAATAAAAATAAATTCCAGAAAATCAATTAATCTTTATAAATTCATAACTTTTAAACCGTAGCTCGGATCGAAAAAGTTAAAACATGAAAGTTGCGTAGAACGACGAGACGAGTCGGATCGTGCTGTCTGTTTCTCCATCGGAACCCCCTACGTAGAAGAACTCGTAACTCCGGACCCGAATCCGGCAGATGAATAGTGCACACACGTCGGATATTAAATCCCAGAATAATTCTAAAAATAACTAAAATGACTTAGATGCATAATTAGGCAACCCTGCACTGCATCATAGCATCACACGCACCGTATTGCATTTGTTTGCATTATGTTTACCTATTTCTTCCCCCTCTTCTCTCTCGCTAGACCCCGACATTGACGTAGCTCCCGAGGCAGACGCCGCACAGGAGTACGACTACGTCCCCGACGACCTTGCCCTTGCCCCCGAGCAAAAAGGCAAGCACCCCCATTTTGAGCATGCCTATATCGCCTATTCTCTTCTCTCTTATGCTTGCATTAGAACTGCTGCTGCTACTGTTTCCTATATCTGTTGCATAGCCTGTTTATTGTAACCTGCCTTGCTACCTTACCGGTTATCCTAGACTGCTTAGTATAGGCTGGGTAGAGACACGACAGAGACCTCCAATTGATCCCGACTGCCCTGCTGTATATCAGAAGACCCGATCATCGGGATTGAAGACTAGACCCTGGCACCGCACATCACTTCTCCCTATGTTGCTCGACACTGCTGGGTTACCGTCGAGTGCCGAGGGTGATACCTCGTCAGCACTTCTGATGTTAACCTTGTAGGTTAGTTACTCGGTCGTGGTAAGCGAGGGTGATTCCTCCTACACCACCCCCGATAACGACATCATCGCGCAACCTCTCAAGTGTGGACCTCGAGGGTGATTCCTCCTTCGTTCACCTTGATGATAACATCGAGCGGGAATTCCATCGAGGGTGATTCCTCAGGGTTCCCTTCGGTGTCAGACACACAGTTACCTTGGATATTATAACTTGCACTAAACCATGATACTAAAGACGGGTCGGCCCTGAGGGGTACCCGCGCGAGCTTAACGCGAAGTGATGTGGAGTCGGGTTGACCTGGATGGTGCCCGCGAGATAACTACGAGGCGTGGCCGGGCATTCTTAGCCCTTGCCGCAAGTCCTCGAGATGGGGTGACGGGGTCACATCGATCGTGAGTCTCTGCTCGTTTCCGCGCGCTCCTAAACCACTTAACGGTTTGGATATTTGATCCGAGGGGCCTCTGGCCCGATAGCACTAACCATCACGTGGGCATAGTATGGGCGTTCTGCGTCGTATACATCAGCCAAAGCTCTATTGACCTCAGCGAGGAGCTGCCCATTTTGGATTGGACTGGGAACGCAACTGCTCTTGTATTAAGGGGTTGCTAGGTCTGCTTCCAAAACGTCCTCGCAACGTGCAGGGTTCCCGGGGCGAAGGCCCAAGACCCCCGGGGGCATAGGTTAGTCCGGCGTGCTGACCTCTCTTTAGAGCCTAGGTCGGGTTGCGGCGTGTTGTTTGGCCGAGGCCGGGCATGACCCAGTAAAGTGTGTCCGGCCGGAGTTAAGCAAGCGTGGTGGGTAAGTTGGTGCACCCCTGCAGGGAAGAAACTTCTATCGATAGCCTGTCCTACGGTAACGGACACTCGGAGTTGTATCCCGATCGGTACAACTAGAACATGTGATGAGAACTGGATAGTACGGCTCTGGGATTGCTTTCTCGCAGGGAGTCGAGAAAGGATCTCAGGTCGAGGATGATGATACTACTACTACTACTACTTTACATTATGTTCATCTGATCTCTTCTATTGCTGCAAGACTGACGAAGATTGATGAAGATGCTAGTCTTTGATAGGACTAGGCTTCCCCCTCTATTCTGGCATTTCTGCAGCCCAGTCCACATATACAGCCTCCTTTTGAAAATGTTGCATATGTAGTGTAGATCCTTGCTTGCTGAGTACTTCGGATGAGTACTCACGTTTGCTTTACTTTCTTTTTCCCCCATATTCCATTTGATGCCACCAGACGACGGAGCCCCTGAGCCAGACGCCCCAGCCGACGACCAGTACTACTACCCGCCTGGCGGGTACTACTACTACGAGGAGCCGTTTGACGACCAGGAGTAGGATCGGAGGGTCCAGGGCAGGAGGCCTACGCCTTTCGATCGTAGTATTTTATTTTACCCCGCCTCTGTGAAGGCCTATTTCTCTCTCTGTAATATATCTGTACTCAGATATCTGATGCTTCCGCTGACGCTTGTATGCCATCGAGCTATGTATTCGAGCCCTCGAGGCCTTGGCTTGTAATATTAAACTTGTATGACTTTATTTATGTTTTAGAGTTGTGTTGTGATATCTTCAAGTGAGTCCTTAGGCTTGATCGTGTGCATTTGCGTGTATGGTTAGTGCACGATTAAGCCGGGGTCGTCACACACAATCATAATAGAGGCATAATTGTGCAAACACTCAAGAACAAAAAGAAAAAGGTAAAAGTAAATTTTATTCATTGGGTTGCCTCCCAACAAGCACTATCGTTTTACGCCCCTAGCTAGGCATAAAGCATAGATTCAAGTATTGTCATCTTTGGTTTTTGCAACCTTTGTAGGGGCCTTTTCAAACCTGGGAGGCTCTTTACGCTTCCCAAGATTTTCAGGAAAAGAGACCATTTTGAGATCCAAAATATCCAAACGCTTATTGCAAAGAGTAATCAAGGTATTCATTCGATTGAGGTTCCCACTGTCGTGGGAATGGATCTGACAGTAATAGTGTAGGGTACGTGAGAGGAGGCAAGGTCCTAGCTATGGTGAGATTGTACATGCAAGTTTACAAGTTCAGGCCCCTCTCGGAGGTGGTAACAGCCCTACGTCTCGGTGCCTCGGAGGCTTGTCGACTGGATTTTGCGTGGGAGTTACAGGGGGTGCGAACCCTTGTGCCAGAGGAGGGGGGTGGCTTATATAGAGTGCGCCAGGTCCCTCCAGCCCTCCGTTACACAGGGTTCAATGTGAGTTAAGACAGGGGCGTTACAGGTAACGTTAGCTATTAATGCCTTTATGACTACGGAGTGAACGCCTGACCATTGCCATCATGGTGCGACTGTTGGTCTTCGGCACTCTGAGTGATTCTTTGTATGGTCGAGTGATGCTTCTTGGTCGAGTGGAATGGAGGTATCCGAGTGGAATCTTCCGTCGAGTGGATTACACTTCTGGGTGATTTCAGTCGGTATCTTCTGTAAAACTTGGTATGTCCTTGATTCTAGGGCAGTGTCCTTGGGTAGGGGGTCTAGGTTAGGCCTATAACCCTACCCTAGGTACATGTCATTGTCATTAGCCCCCGAATGGATTGAGGTCCGAGTGAGGAAGGGTTGAAGTTGGTTCCGACTCAATTCAATGCTTCAGAGGCATTTCCTCAAGGTCCCTAAAGCATACTGGCACTTTAACCCTGCATCAGTCGCCTCGATCGATTCTGTCCTCTGAGATCGCCAAGTGAATTACGCTGTAAATCTTCGAGTGAACAGCAATGTGATATCTTTGATGCGATTGACTGCTCTGCGGTCTCCGGATCTCACGGGATTTCTGAATTTTGGAGAAGCGCGTGGGACGGGATGCGACGCAGTTAATGGAGCGAGTAGATAGGGGCTCCTTGATCTTCGCGCCGCCTTTTCCGCCACGTATCGAGCCTGCGCCTGTTACGGGATGTGATAGGATCGCTCGCGCCCATGGGTCAGTCACTCGGAAGCGAGCCCATAAGAGGCGCCAAGGCCGATGCGAAGCACTGTGCGCTCCATTCGATCCCCTTTCTCTCCACTTCTCCACCTCGCCTCTTCCTGCTCTCCACGCCTTCGCCCATTCCTCTCGAGCTCCGCCGCCATGGTGAAGGAGAAGACCACGGCTCTGGAGCGCGCGAAGAAGACGGCGGCGAAGGGCAAGCAGACGGCTCGGGGGTCGTCGTTGCGGTCTGGTCTACCGCCTGGTTGGATCCAGGGGGACTGGATCCGTTCCACTATTGTGAAGGAGGACTTGGAGAATCTTGCCCACGACGGCCTGATTGCTCATGGGTCCTGGAGGCTGCCGGAGGGGGAAACTGAGCCCCAGCCGTGCGAGGGTGAGTGCGTCCTCCTCACCACCCACGTCGAACGAGGTTTCTCCTTGCCTCCGCATCCATTCTTTCGGGGTTTTCTGAACTTTTTCGGCGCTCAAATCCATCATTTCCCACCCAACAAAATCTCGTACCTTGCTGCATTTGTCTCCATGTGTGAGAACTTCATTGGGTGTCAGCCGCACTGGGGTCTGTTTAAACACATTTTCACCTGCCGCTCTCAGTCGGTAAAGAAGGCCAACCCAGATGATGAAAAGACGCACGTGATCCAAATGTGCGGGGGGTTAGTGTTGGGGAACGTAGTAATTCAAAAAATTTCCTACGATCACGCAAGATCTATCTAGGAGAAGCATAGCAACGAGCGGGAGAGTGTGTCCACGTACCCTTGTAGACCGAAAGCGGAAGCGTTTAGTAACGCGGTTGATGTAGTCGAACGTCTTTGCGATCCAACCGATCCAAGTACCGAACGTACGGCACCTCCGCGATCTGCACATGTTCAGCTCGGTGACTTCCCTCGTACTCTTGATCCAGCTGAGGCCGAGGGAGAGTTTCGTCAGCACGACGGCGTGGTGACGGTGATGATGAAGTGATTCCGGCACGGCTTCGCCTAAGCTCTCCGAAAATATGACCGAGGTGGAAATCTGTGGAGGGGGGCAACGCACACGACTAAAAACAATTAACTTGTGTGTCCTAGGGTGCCCCCCTCCCCACGTACATAAAAGAGGGAGGGGGAGGCCGGCCGGCCCTCATAGGCGCGCCAAGGGGGTAGGAATCCTCCTCCTAGTAGGAGTAGGACTCCCCCCTTTCCTAGTCCTACTAGGAGAAGAAGGAAGGAGGGGGAAAGAGAAGGAAGGAGGGGGCGCCGCCCCTCCCCTTAGTCCAATTTGGACTAGGCCCATGGGGGGGCGCGCGGCCAGCCCTTGGCTGCCCCTCTCTCTTTCCCCTAGGCCCAATAAGGCCCATTACTTCTCCGGTGGTTCCGATAACCCTTCCGGCACTCCGATAAATATCCGGAACCTTCCGGAACCTTTCTGGAGGCCAAATACTATCTTCCAATATATCAATCTTTACCTCTCAGACATTCCGAGACTCCTCGTCATGTATGTGATCACATCCGGGACTCCTAAATACCTTCGGTACATCAAAACACATAAACTCGTAATACCGATCGTCATCGAACGTTAAGCGTGCGGACCCTACGGGTTCGAGAACTATGTAGACATGACCGAGACTCATCTCCGGTCAATAACCAATAGCGGAACCTGGATGCTCATATTGGCTCCCACATATTCTACGAAGATCTTTATCGGTCAAACCGCATAACAACATACATTGTTCCCTTTGTCATCGGTATGTTACTTGCCCGAGATTCGATCGTCGGTATCTCAATACCTAGTTCAATCTCGTTACCGGCAAGTCTCTTTACTCGTTCCGTAATGTATCATCCCGTAACTAACTCATTAGTCACATTGCTTGCAAGGCTTCATATGATGTGCATTACCGAGAGGGCCCAGAGATACCTCTCCGATAATCGGAGTGACAAATCCTAATCTTGATCTATGCCAACTCAACAAACACTATCGGAGACACCTGTAGAGCATCTTTATAATCACCCAGTTACGTTGTGACGTTTGATAGCACACAAGGTGTTCCTTCGGTATTCGGGAGTTGCATAATCTCATAGTCAGAGGAACATGTATAAGTCATGAAGAAAGCAATAGCAACAAACTAAACGATCATCGTGCTAAGCTAACGGATGGGTCTTGTCAATCACATCATTCTCTAATGATGTGATCCCATTCATCAAATGACAACTCATGTCTATGGCTAGGAAACTTAACCATCTTTGATTAACGAGCTAGTCAAGTAGAGGCATACTAGTGACACTTTGTTTGTCTATGTATTCACACATGTATTAAGTTTCCGGTTAATACAATTCTAGCATGAATAATAAACATTTATCATGATATAAGGAAATATAAATAACAACTTTATTATTGCCTCTAGGGCATATTTCCTTCAGTCTCCCACTTGCACTAGAGTCAATAATCTAGATTACACAGTAATGATTCTAACACCCATGGAGTCTTGGTGCTGATCATGTTTTGCTCGTGAGAGAGGCTTAGTCAACGGGTCTGCAACATTCAGATCCGTATGTATCTTGCAAATCTCTATGTCTCCCTCCTTGACTTGATCGCGGATGGAATTGAAGCGTCTCTTGATGTGCTTGGTTCTCTTGTGAAATCTGGATTCCTTTGCCTTGGCAATTGCACCAGTATTGTCACAAAAGATTTTCATTGGACCCGATGCACTAGGTATGACACCTAGATCGGATATGAACTCCTTCATCCAGACTCCTTCATTCGCTGCTTCCGAAGCAGCTATGTACTCCGCTTCACACGTAGATCCCGCCACGACGCTTTGCTTAGAACTGCACCAACTGACAGCTCCACCGTTCAATATAAATACGTATCCGGTTTGTGACTTAGAGTCATCCGGATCAGTGTCAAAACTTGCATCGACGTAACCACTTACGACGAGCTCTTTGTCACCTCCATAAACGAGAAACATATCCTTAGTCCTTTTCAGGTATTTCAGGATGTTCTTGACCGCTATCTAGTGATCCACTCCTAGATTACTTTGGTACCTCCCTGCTAAACTTATAGCAAGGCACACATCAGGTCTGGTACACAGCATTGCATACATGATAGAACCTATGGCTGAGGCATAGGGAATGACTTTCATTTTCTCTCTATCTTCTGCAGTGGTCGGGCATTGAGTCTTACTCAACTTCACACCTTGTAACACAGGCAAGAACCCTTTCTTTGCTTGATCCATTTTGAACTTTTTCAAAACTTTATCAAGGTATGTGCTTTGTGAAAGTCCAATTAAGCGTCTTGATCTATCTCTATAGATCTTGATGCCCAATATATAAGCAGCTTCACCGAGGTCTTTCATTGAAAAACTTTAGTCAAGTATCCTTTTATGCTATCCAGAAATTCTATATCATTTCCAATCAACAATATGTCATCCACATATAATATTAGAAATGCTACAGAGCTCCCACTCACTTTCTTGTAAATACAGGCTTCTCCAAAAGTCTGTATAAAACCATATGCTTTGATCACACTATCAAAGCGTTTATTCCAACTCCGAGATGCTTGCACCAGTCCATAAATGGATCGCTGGTGCTTGCAAACTTTGTTAGCATCCTTTGGATCGATAAAACCTTCGGGTTGCATCATATACAACTCTTCTTCCAGAAATCCATTCAGGAATGCAGTTTTTACATCCATTTGCCAAATTTCATAATCATAAAATGCGGCAATTGCTAACATGATTCGGACGGACTTAAGCATCGCTACGGGTGAGAAGGTCTCATCGTGGTCAACTCCTTGAACTTGTCGAAAACCTTTTGCAACAAGTCGAGCTTTGTAAACAGTAACATTATCGTCGGCGTCAGTCTTCTTCTTGAAGATCCACTTATTCTCTATGGCTTGCCGATCATCGGGCAAATCAACCAAAGTCCACACTTTGTTCTCATACATGGATCCCATCTCAGATTTCATGGCCTCAAGCCATTTTGCGGAATCTAGGCTCATCATCGCTTCCTCATAGTTCGTAGGTTCATCATGGTCAAGTAACATGACCTCCAGAACAGGATTACCGTACCACTCTGGTGCGGATCTTACTCTGGTTGACCTACGAGGTTCGGTAGTAACTTGATCTGAAGTTTCATGATCATCATCATTAGCTTCCTCACTAATTGGCGTAGGTATCACTGGAACTGATTTCTGTGATGAACTACTTTCCAATTCAAGAGAAGGTACCACTACCTCATCAAGTTCTACTTTCCTCCCACTCACTTCTTTCGAGAGAAACTCCTTCTCTAGAAAGGATCCATTCTTAGCAATGAATATTTTGCCTTCGGATCTGTGATAGAAGGTGTACCCAACAGTCTCCTTTGGGTATCCTATGAAGACACATTTCTCCGATTTGGGTTCGAGCTTATCAGGTTGAAGCTTTTTCACATAAGCATCGCAGCCCCAAACTTTAAGGAACGACAACTTGGGTTTCTTGCCAAACCATAGTTCATAAGGTGTCATCTCAACGGATTTAGATGGTGCCCTATTTAACGTGAATGCAGCCGTCTCTAAAGCATAACCCCAAAACGATAGCGATAAATCAGTAAGAGACATCATAGATCGCACCATATCTAATAAAGTGCGGTTACGATGTTCGGACACACCATTACGATGTGGTGTTCCGGGTGGCGTGAGTTGCGAAACTATTCCGCATTGTTTCAAATGAAGACCAAACTCGTAACTCAAATATTCTCCTCCACGATCGGATCGCAGAAACTTTATTTTCTTGTTACGATGATTTTCCACTTCACTCTGAAATTCTTTGAACTTTTCAAATGTTTCAGACTTATGTTTCATCAAGTAGATATACCCATATCTGCTCAAATCATTTGTGAAGGTCAGAAAATAACGATACCAGCCGCGAGCCTCAATATTCATCGGACCGCATACATCAGTATGTATTATTTCCAATAAATCTGTTGCTCGCTCCATTGTTCCGGAGAATGGAGTTTTAGTCATCTTGCCCATGAGGCACGGTTCGCAAGTACCAAGTGATTCATAATCAAGTGATTCCAAAAGTCCATCAGTATGGAGTTTCTTCATGCGCTTTACACCAATATGACCCAAACGGCAGTGCCACAAATAAGTTGCACTATCATTATCAACTCTGCATCTTTTGGCTTCAACATTATGAATATGTGTATCACTACTATCAAGATTCAACAAAAATAGACCACTCTTCAAGGGTGCATGACCATAAAAGATATTACTCATATAAATAGAACAACCATTATTCTCTGATTTAAATGAATAACCGTCTCGCATCAAACAAGATCCAGATATAATGTTCATGCTTAACGCTGGCACAAAATAACAATTATTCATGTCTAAAACTAATCCCGAAGGTAGATGTAGAGGTAGCGTGCCGACGGCGATCACATCGACTTTGGAACCATTTCCCACACGCATCGTCACCTCGTCCTTAGCCAATCTTCGCTTAATCCGTAGTCCCTGTTTCGAGTTGCAAATATTAGCAACAGAACTAGTATGAAATACCCAGGCACTACTGCGAGCATTAGTAAGGTACACATCAATAACATGTATATCACATATACCTTTGTTCACTTTGCCATCCTTTTTATCCGCCAAATACTTGGGGCAGTTCCGCTTCCAGTGACCAGTCCCTTTGCAGTAGAAGCACTCAGTATCAGGCTTAGGTCCAGACTTGGGCTTCTTCACTTGAGCAGCAACTTGCTTGCCGTTCTTCCTGAAGTTCCCCTTCTTCCCTTTACCCTTTTTCTTGAAACTGGTGGTCTTGTTGACCATCAACACTTGATGCTCCTTTTTGATTTCTACCTCCGCAGCCTTTAGCATTGCGAAGAGCTTGGGAATTGTCTTATCCATCCCTTGCATATTATAGTTCATCACGAAGCTTTTGTAGCTTGGTGGCAGTGATTGAAGAACTCTGTCAATGACACTATCAACCGGAAGATTAACTCCCAGCTGAGTCAAGTGATTATGATACCCAGACATTTTGAGTATATGCTCACTGACAGAACTATTCTCCTCCATCTTGCAGCTATAGAACTTATTGGAGACTTCATATCTCTCAATCCGGGCATTTGCTTGAAATATTAACTTCAACTCCTGGAACATCTCATATGCTCCATGACGTTCAAAACGTCGTTGAAGTCCCGGTTCTAAGCCGTAAAGCATGGCACACTGAACTATCGAGTAGTCATCAGCTTTGCTCTGCCAAGCGTTCACAACGTCCGGCGTTGCTCCTACAGCGGGTCTTGCACCTAGCGGTGCTTCCAGGACGTAATTCTTCTGTGCAGCAATGAGGATAATCCTCAAGTTACGGACCCAGTCCGCGTAGTTGCTACCATCATCTTTCAACTTGGCTTTCTCTAGGAACGCATTAAAATTCAAAGGAACAGTAGCACGGGCCATTGATCTACAACAACATAGACATGCAAAATACTATCAGGTACTAAGTTCATGATAAATTAAAGTTCAATTAATCATATTACTTAAGAACTCCCACTTAGATAGACATCCCTCTAATCATCTAAGTGATCACGTGATCCAAATCAACTAAACCATGTCCGATCATCACGTGAGATGGAGTAGTTTTCAATGGTGAACATCACTATGTTGATCATATCTACTATATGATTCACGCTCGACCTTTCGGTCTTAGTGTTCCGAGGCCATATCTGCATATGCTAGGCTCATCAAGTTTAACCCGAGTATTCTGCGTGTGCAAAACTGGCTTGCACCCGTTGTATGTGAACGTAGAGCTTATCACACCCGATCATCACGTGGTGTCTCGGCACGACGAACTGTAGCAACGGTGCATACTCAGGGAGAACACTTGTACCTTGAAATTTAGTGAGAGATCATCTTATAATGCTACCGCCGTACTAAGCAAAATAAGATGCATAAAAGGATTAACATCACATGCAATTCAATATGTGACATGATATGGCCATCATCATCTTGTGCTCTTGATCTCCATCATCGAAGCACCGTTATGATCTTCATCGTCACCGGCGCCCCAGCTTGATCTCCATGTCACCGGCGCCCCAGCATGATCTCCATCGAAGCATCGTTGTCGTCTCGCCAACTTATTGCTTCTACGACTATCGCTACCGCTTAGTGATAAAGTAAAGCAATTACATGGCGATTGCATTGCATACAATAAAGTGACAACCATATGGCTCCTGCCGGTTGCCGATAACTCTGTTACAAAACATGATCATCTCATACAACAAATTATATCACATCATGTCTTGACCATATCACATCACAGCAAGCCCTGCAAA
This sequence comes from Thinopyrum elongatum, assembly GCA_011799875.1. Taxonomy (NCBI): domain Eukaryota; kingdom Viridiplantae; phylum Streptophyta; class Magnoliopsida; order Poales; family Poaceae; genus Thinopyrum; species Thinopyrum elongatum. The sequence goes on from CM022301.1 coordinate 416,422,904, forward strand.
AACAAGTTAGACGCCCTCTACTTTGTTGTTGCAAGTTTTACGTGGCTGCTACGGGCTTCGAGCAAGAATCATTCTTACCTACGCATCAAAACCACAACATGGTGTAGTGATTGCTTTTTGATCTTCTAAAAGAACCCTCTTCATTGAAACCGGTTCAACTAAAGTGAGAGAGACAGACACCCGCCGGTCACCTTTAAGCAACGAGTGCTCGCAGCGGTGAAACTAGTCTCGCGTAAGCGTACGCGTAATGTCGGTCCGGGCCGCTTCATCTCACAATACCGCTGAACCAAGTAACAACTAGTAACGACAATCAATATGTATACACCCACGCCCACAACTCCTTTGTGTTCTACTCATGCAAATAACATCTACGCATAAACCTGGCTCGGATGCCACTGTTGGGGAACGTAGTAATTCAAAAAATTTCCTACGATCACGCAAGATCTATCTAGGAGAAGCATAGCAACGAGCGGGAGAGTGTGTCCACGTACCCTTGTAGACCGAAAGCGGAAGCGTTTAGTAACGCGGTTGATGTAGTCGAACGTCTTCGCGATCCAACCGATCCAAGTACCGAACGTAGGGCACCTCCGTGATCTGCACACGTTCAGCTTGGTGACGTCCCTCGTACTCTTGATCCAGCTGAGGCCGAGGGAGAGTTTCGTCAGCACAACGGCGTGGTGACGGTGATGATGAAGTGATTCCGGCAGGGCTTCGCCTAAGCTCTCCGAAAATATGACCGAGGTGGAAATCTGTGGAGGGGGGCACCGCACACGGCTAAAAACAATTAACTTGTGTGTCCTAGGGTGCCCCCCTCCCCACGTATATAAAGGAGGGAGGGGGAGGCCGGCCGGCCCTCATAGGCGCGCCAAGGGGGGAGGAATCCTCCTCCTAGTAGGAGTAGGACTCCCCCCTTTCCTAGTCCTACTAGGAGAAGAAGGAAGGAGGGGGAAAGAGAAGGAAGGAGGGGGCGCCGCCCCTCCCCTTAGTCCAATTTGGACTAGGCCCATGGGGGGGCGCGCGGCCAGCCCTTGGCTGCCCCTCTCTCTTTCCCCTAGGCCCAATAAGGCCCATTACTTCTCCGGTGGTTCCGATAACCCTTCCGGCACTCTGATAAATATCCGGAACCTTCCGGAACCTTTCCGGAGGCCAAATACTACCTTCCAATATATCAATCTTTACCTCTCGGACATTCCGAGACTCCTTGTCATGTCCATGATCACATCCGGGACTCCTAAATACCTTCGGTACATCAAAACACATAAACTCGTAATACCGATCGTCATCGAACGTTAAGCGTGCGGACCCTACGGGTTCGAGAACTATGTAGACATGACCGAGACTCATCTCCGGTCAATAACCAATAGCGGAACCTGGATGCTCATATTGGCTCCCACATATTCTACGAAGATCTTTATCGGTCAAACCGCATAACAACATACATTGTTCCCTTTGTCATCGGTATGTTACTTGCCCGAGATTCGATCGTCGGTATCTCAATACCTAGTTCAATCTCGTTACCGGCAAGTCTCTTTACTCGTTCCGTAATGTATCATCCCGTAACTAACTCATTAGTCACATTGCTTGCAAGGCTTCATATGATGTGCATTACCGAGAGGGCCCAGAGATACCTCTCCGACAATCGGAGTGACAAATCCTAATCTTGATCTATGCCAACTCAACAAACACTATCGGAGACACCTGTAGAGCATCTTTATAATCACCCAGTTACGTTGTGACATTTGATAGCACACAAGGTGTTCCTTCGGTATTCGGGAGTTGCATAATCTCATAGTCAGAGGAACATGTATAAGTCATGAAGAAAGCAATAGCAACAAACTAAACGATCATCGTGCTAAGCTAACGGATGGGTCTTGTCAATCACATCATTCTCTAATGATGTGATCCCGTTCATCAAATGACAACTCATGTCTATGGCTAGGAAACTTAACCATCTTTGATTAACGAGCTAGTCAAGTAGAGGCATACTAGTGACACTTTGTTTGTCTATGTATTCACACATGTATTAAGTTTCCGGTTAATACAATTCTAGCATGAATAATAAACATTTATCATGATATAAGGAAATATAAATAACAACTTTATTATTGCCTCTAGGGCATATTTCCTTCAGTTAGGGATTCAAATGAGGGGTAGGAGTACTTTTCCGCCCATGACCTTTCCCGAGTCAGTTAGAGGATGGCAGTCAACTTGGTTTTACTGCAAAGACATCCCGACTCCCGGTCAGTCGACCGGCCTCCCTCCTTTCACTCTAGATAGACTCCGCCAGCCTTCTTCATTGAAAGTAACTGCGGCTGAGAAGGGTGAGGTATCCGTGTTAGTCGATGCTGTCGTCGCCTTGGTTCACGGTGGAGTGACGGGTATGGATCTGTTGGAGGTATTCCTTAGTCGATGGATCCAGCCTTTGCAAGCTCGCGATCATCCTATGTGGATGTACTCGGGTCCAGAAGACACCGCTCGAACCCACCCAGAGGAGGTCAAAGAGAAAACGGTGGCCCAGTGGCTCCGGAGCATTACTGGCAACAAGGATAACGCCAGGGGGTCCAGGAGGATTTTGCCATTCGACGCCCAGAACGCGCCCGGGGAGGTCAGGCGTTTTCAGTCGAGTGTTTACGACTTCTTTGATATGTAATTGTCTTGAAATCCGACTGATATTTGTAACCTGTGTCTTGTAGGTCTTCACCAAGATGTACTCGATGCCAAACGGGGAGGAGCTCCAAGAAGGAGTAGAGAGTGACGAAGATACTGCTGATTATGAGTATGCAGATGACAGTGAAGATGACAGCGAGGAGTCAAGCAGCAGCGAGGAAGTCGACTCGCCGCCCTGCTCTAAACGGCGTTCCAAGCAGTCACACGACCCTGCGGGGGGATGTGGCAAAACAGTTCCGTCAAGCACAATGATCCAGAAGCGCACTCGGACTTCAACCCCAGAGCCATCGGAGAAGGCCACGAAGCAGGCCAAAGTTGTTCCACCGAAGACCCATAAGGCCCTGCCCAGGATCAAGGTGGCCGTGCCTGTTGCTTCAACGTAAGGGTTCTTATTCTTTGTTCTTCTGTGTATTTGCGGACTTTTTCTCTTGCTTGACCGAGTGAATTTTGGAATTTTCAGTGCTGCTACCTCTGCAACATCTATGGACGTCAACGATGAGCGTGGTGATGCGAAGACTGCGGATGCTGCCACCTCTCGAGCAGGTATGATACCATAGTAGCGTTCATGTTCTGTCAATTGACTTTCTGGTCGACCGAAACTTCACTGTTGAGTGTTTGTAGTGCCGACGAATGTTATCCAGCTTCCCGATGATGACGACGAGGATGTGCCCCCGAAGAATACCGGGAGGAGAGGCAAAGTTTTGAGCAAGAGGGCGCCTACCGACAGAACACCTCGCTCAGCATCTGAGCCTGTCGTTCAACAACTCGACGATCCAGTACGAGCCACAGTCTCTTTCGCTGAACCTCTGTCGACTGACCAGCCCTCAGCGTTGACTGCCCAGGCTTCTGATCCGATTGCTTGACCTCAAGCTTCAACTCCACCAACTCTTCCATTTGCCATGCATCATGTCCCGGAGGACCAAGTAGGAGCTGCCAAGGAGGCCATGATCCAAGCGGGTCTGATGATGGACCGACTGAAGGTGGTGTATGACACCAGCAAGGCTGCTTACGACGCCAGCTCTGCCCTCCAAGCCAATGTCCGGGTAAGTGGGATTGTAAGTTGATTTTTGATTGGATTTCCAGCTCCATTCTTGCTCTGTTAGGATATGCTATAAGGAAACTGCTGCTTTATTATCCGTAAGATGTCAGTCTGAACCTTGCATCTGTACACCCACTGGGTGTTTTTTGTAGTTGTGTAACTCTTTTACTTGTAGCTGTGTAGCTCTTCCACTCGACTTTAGACGGGTCGTGTCGAGTGAGTTCTTGGTCCAGTGGGGGCACGCTGAGTGCACCCATTGGGTGTAGTCCCCGAGACCGCTGTCGACTGCGGGCAGACGACTGTGGTCTTAGAACAAAATGTGATTTTTTTACTCTGGCTGGGCTGACCACGCCAAGTGGGAAACCGAACCAGTGGGAGCACGCTGAGTGCACCCAGTGGGTTTAGTCCCCAAGACTGCTGTTGAATGTTAGATTCGGCTGCAGTCTTTAGAACTCTTTTGTCATAACGATCTGACCTTGCGCTTTGTCACTCGGAAGTGACTGACCTTTTTACTCCCTCCACTCGAGCTGGGCGGACCATGCTTAGTGGGAAATCAAACCAGTGGGGGCACGCTAAGTGCACCCACTGGGTGTAGTCCCCGAGATTGCTGTTGAATGTTTGATTCGACAGCAGTCTTAGAACTCTCTCGTCATAGCAATTTGATCTTTATACTTTTTTAGTCAGCAGTAGCTGATCTTATTCTTGTCGATTGACATGTCTTGTTGCTGATCGCAGAAATCCTGTGAGCTCGGTACCCAGTATACCGCCTTGGAACAGGAGAAAAACCAACTCAAGCTTGACATGGATCTGGCCAAGGAGAACCTGAAGAAAGCTCGAGATGAAGTGGCAATCATGGGAGGTAACGGCCCTTTGACTGTGTGCCTTGTCATTTTTCCTTACCCACTCCCTTTTGAGGCGAGTGAGTGATTCCACTCGAACAGATGTGCGTGGTGAAAACCGTCAACTCCAAGCCCGACTGAAGAATGTTGTTTCTTTAGACAAAATGAAGCAGGCCTTGGAGCAGAAGGATCTCGACCTTGCGGAGGCGCAGAAGACGGCACGCGAGAAGACTGAACTGGTGGATAGGAAGCTAGCTTCAGTCGGCAAGTTGGAGGAGGAGAATGCCAAGCTGAAGACTGCTGTTGACGAGGCAAAGAAAGAAACAGTGCAGCTGAAGGAGGAGAAGGTGGCTTTGGCTGACAAAGTGGATGTTCTTACTCGGAAGAGGGACGAACTGGAAACTTATCTGGGTGGTTTTGCCAAGAAGATGTTCCTTATGCTTGAAGGTAACTTCCCTCATCCGACTGGATTTAAAGAGTTTACTCACCATGCTGCTGCCATCTTACCATTTTTCTATCCGTGCAGAGTTCTGTTGGAACTTCGAGGAGGAAACCGGGCGGATCGAGACAGGGCTAGACCCCATCAACTCTCCCATTAAGGATGAAGCTGCCATGAACGTGCTGCGACTGGAGTCTCATCTTGCCAGTGTTTTGGACTATGTGGTTCGACTGAAAGTTGCGTTGACATGGATTGACAAGGAACTGTGGCTGGAGGATGTGCTTCTGAACGACCTCGAGTCGCTGATGACTCGACTTCATGAAATCCCCGACCGAGTCCAAGCATGGAAGAAGTCTGCTGCTCGCTGTGGTGCTGATGTGGCTCTATCGCTCGTCCGTGTTCATTGCAAGGAAGTCAAGGAAGAGAAGCTGAAGGCTCTTCAGGTGGCAAACACCAAGAAGCTTCAGTTTGAATCTTTCATGGAGACTATCATAGACGCAGCCACTCGCATCACAGACGGCATCAACTTGGATGCTTTCATTGAGCCAGCCAGCCCTCCTCCTGCCGAGTGAAAGACTTGATAACTTACTTCATTCGCCTCGGAATGCCGAGTGATTTTGTAGTCATTAAACTCTTTCGGGTCGGACGCCCGAGTACTTCTGTTTACGGTTCTAAACCTTTTTGGATTTATCCGAACTTGAACACTTTATTCGAATGCAGTTACTTTATCTCCAATGTTCCCAGATTTTTTGACTTAGGCGAGACTTGGATCGCAGCTTAGTTTCCGAGTGAGAGAATGGCTCCTCACTTGGAGTAGACGTTGTACTTGTGGCGCAGCTCAGGGTACGTCTCGATGTACTAGCCAATTGTTATTCTCGAGTGAGAGGGTTGCTCTTTACTCGGATTGTTTTTCTTTATGGAACTTAGGCGAGTACGGGGTCGCAGCTAAGTCCCCGAGTGGGAGGATTGCTCTCCACTCGGAGTTTGTTTTGAAACTTAGGCGAGTGCGGGATCGCAGCTAAGCCCCCGAGTGGGAGGATTGCTCTCCACTCGGAGTTTGTTTCGAAACTTAGGCGAGTATGGGATCGCAGCTAAGCCCCCGAGTGGGACGATTGCTCTCCACTCGGAGTTTATTTTGAAACTTAGGCGAATCATGTTCGCAGCTAAGCCCCCGAGTGGGAGGATTGCTCTCCACTCGGAGTGTGTTTTGAAACTTAGGCGAATCAGGTTCGCAGCTAAGACCCCAAGTGGGAGGATTGCTCTCCACTCGGAGTTTGTTTCGAAACTTAGGCGAGTACGGGATCACAGCTAAGCCTCCGAGTAGGAGGATTGCTCTCCACTCGGAGTTTGTTTTGAAACTTAGGTGAATCAGGTTCGCAGCTAAGCCCCCGAGTGGGAGGATTGCTCTCCCCTCGGAGTGTGTTTTGAAACTTAGGCGAGTACGGGATCGCAGCTAAGCCCCCGAGTGAGAGGATTGCTCTCCACTCGGAGTGTGTTTTGAAACTTAGGTGAATCAGGTTCGCAGCTAAGCCCCCGAGTGGGAGGATTGCTCTCCACTCGGAGTGTTTGTGAAACTTAGGCGAGTACGGGATCGCAGCTAAGCCCCCCGAGTGGGAGGATTGCTCTCCACTCGAAGTTTGTTTTGAAACTTAGGCGAATCAGGTTCGCAGCTAAGCCTCTGAGTGGGAGGATTGCTCTCCACTCGGAGTGTTTGTGAAACTTAGGCGAGTACGGGATCGCAGCTAAGCCCCCGAGTGGGAGGATTGCTCTCCACTCAGAGTTTGTTTTGAAACTTAGGCGAATACGGGATCGTAGCTAAGCCCCCGAGTGGGAGGATTTCTCTCCACTCGAAGTTTGTTTTGAAACTTAGGCGAATCAGGTTCGCAGCTAAGACTCTGAGTGGGAGGATTGCTCTCCACTCGGAGTGTTTGTGAAACTTAGGCGAGTACGGGATCGCAGCTAAGCCCCCGAGTGGGAGGATTGCTCTCCACTCGGAGTTTGTTTTGAAACTTAGGCGAATACGGGATCGCAGCTAAGCCCCCGAGTGGGAGGATTACTCTCCACTCGGAGTTTGCTTTGAAACTTAGGCGAATACGGGATCGCAGCTAAGACCCCGAGTGGGAGGATTGCTCTCCACTCGGAGTTTGTTTTGAAACTTAGGCGAATCAGGTTCGCAGCTAAGCCTCCGAGTGGGAGGATTGCTCTCCACTCGGAGTTTTTGTGAAACTTAGGCGAATCGGGTTCGCAGCTAAGCCACCCACTGGGGGATTTGAATACGCGTTTGTTCAACAACAATCATTTAGGAGACTGTGTAAATCATGTCTTTGATAAACAATCTGAAAGGTACTTCTTATTACATCTCGACAATCCGAGTGTTTAGGTATAAAAGTGGCGGAGCAACTCCGTGTTCCAGGAGCGTGGCTCGTCTTTCTTCTTGGCCACGTTGTAAAGGTGATATGCCCCGTTGTGGAGCACCTTGGTGATGATGAAGGGGCCTTCCCAAGCAGGGGCGAGCTTGTGAGGCCGTTGTTGATCCACTCGGAGCACAAGGTCTCCTTCCTGAAATGCTTGACCTTTGACGTTTCGGGCGTGGAATCGACGAAGGTCTTGCTGATAGATGGTCGACCGGATCAAGGCCATCTCTCTTTCTTCCTCCAGAAGATCAACAACGTCTTGACGAGCTTGGTCTGCTTCAACTTCTGAGAAGAGTTCTACTCGGGGTGCATTGTGGAGCAAGTCACTCGGAAGTACAGCTTCAGCCCCGTATACCAAGAAGAAAGGAGTCCGACCAGTCGACCGGTTGGGGGTTGTCCTCAATCCCCATAGAACGGACGGTAGCTCAGTCACCCAAGCGCCTGCTGCATGCTTGAGGTCGCGCATCAATCGGGGTTTCAGCCCTTGGAGGATCAAACCATTTGATCTTTCGGCTTGCCCATTCGACTGCGGGTCTGAAACTAAAGCGTAGTCGACCCGAGTGCCTTGGAAAGCGCAGAAAGCTCTGAACTCATCGGAATCGAAGTTTGAGCCGTTGTCCGTGATGATGCTGTGCGGAACTCCATATCTGAATATTAACTCTCTGATGAAGCTGATGGTTGTGCTTGAGTCGAGGTTCTTGATGGGTTTGGCTTCAATCCTCTTAGTGAACTTGTCGACTGCCACGAGCAGATGGGTGAAGCCGCTTCTGCCGGTACTCAGGGGTCCAACCATGTCCAGTCCCCAAACAGCAAATGGCCAGACGAGTGGAATAGTCTTCAAGGCTGATGCTGGCTTGTGGGACATGTTCGAGTAAAACTGGCAACCTTCGCACTTCTCGACTATTTCCTTAGCCATTTCATTTGCTCGGGGCCAGAAAAATCCCGCTCGGTATGCTTTGGCCATGATGGTCCGAGAGGACGCATGGTGACCACAGGTCCCCAAGTGGATCTCATTTAAAATCAGTCGACCTTCTTCTGGAGAGATGCATCGCTGAGCCACTCCAGTAACACTCTCTCTAAAAAGCTGTCCACCTATTACCCTGAAGGCTTTGGATATGCGGACGATCTGACGGGCCTCATCCTCATTCTCTGGGAGCTCCTGCCTGAGCAGATATGCAATATACGGCACTGTCCAGTCGGGAGTGATTACTAGAACTTCCATGATTAAGTCGACTACTGCTGGCACTTCGACCTCAGTCAGATTGGTAGCACTTATTGGTTGCGGGGGCTCTTCTGTAAAGGGATCTTCTTGCACTGACGGGGCGTGGAGATGCTCCAAGAACACATTACTGGGAATAGGTTTCCGAGTGGAACCTATTTTTGCCAGATCATCAGCTGCTTGATTCTTGAGTCGAGGTATGTGGTGGAGTTCCAACCCTTCAAACTTCTTCTCTAGTTTCCTCACTGCATTGCAGTATCCCGTCATAGCGGGGCTCCTGATATCCCACTCCTTCATCACCTGATTAACCACCAAATCTGAGTCACCGTAAACCATCAGGCGACGGACACCGAGTGAGATGGCCATACGCAACCCATACAGAAGTGCTTCGTACTAAGCTTCATTGTTGGAGGAATCAAAGTGAATCTGGAGAACGTAACTGAGCTTGTCGCCTCTGGGGGACACCAGAACTACCCCAGCGCCAGAACCATTCAGCATCTTAGACCCGTCGAAGAACATGGTCCAGTGCTCCGAGTGAACTTGAGTCGGCTGCTGTTGCTCGCTCCACTCGGCCAGGAAGTCTGCAATTGCTTGGGACTTAATTGCCTTTTTCGCTTCAAACTTGATATCCAGAGGAAGAAGTTCAATCGCCCATTTAGCCACTCGACCGGTTGCATCTCGATTATTCAAAATCTCTGATAATGGAGCGTCGCTGACGACTAAAATCGAGTGGTCCGCGAAGTAATGTGCAACTTTCTTCGCGGTCAGATAAATTCCGTAGACCAGCTTCTGGTAATGTGGATACCTTTGCTTGGACGGAGTCAAGACTTCAGAAATGTAATACACTGGGCGTTGAACTTTGTAGGATTTCCCTTCTTCCTCTCGCTCGACCGTGAGCACTGTGCTGACCACTTGCCCGGTAGCTGCAATATATAGCAGTAGAGGTTCTTTGCTGATCGGGGCAGCGAGCACCGGCTGGGTGGAAAGCAGGGCTTTGAGCTCTTCAAATGCTGCTCCGGCCTCAGGAGTCCACTCGAATGTATCAAATTTCTCCATCAGTCGGTAAAGAGGCAGTGCCTTTTGACCGAGACGAGAAATGAATCGACTTAGAGCAGCAAGGCAACCTGTAAGCTTCTGAACATCGTGCACACGCACAGGGCGTTTCATTCGGAGAATCGCTCCAACCTTTTTAGGATTCGCATCGATTCCTCGTTTGGAAACGAGAAAACCGAGTAACTTTCCTCCAGGAACTCTGAATGTGCACTTGGACGGATTTAGTTTAATATCATATCTTCTCAGATTGGCAAATGTTTCAACGAGGTCAGCAAGCAGGTCGGAACTCTTGCGTGACTTGACCACGATGTCATCCATATACGCTTCCACATTCCGACTGATCTGAGTGAGCAAGCACTTCTGGATCGTGCGCATGAACGTGGCGCCAGCATTCTTGAGACCAAAAGGCATAGTGATATAACAAAAACACCCGAAAGGGGTGATAAAGGCTGTCTTTATTTCATCGGGTCCAAACAGTCGGATCTGATGGTACCCGGAATATGCATCCAGAAACGACAAACGCTCACACCCCACCGTCGAGTCGATGATCTGATCGATACGAGGGAGAGGAAAATGATCTTTCGGGCAGACCCGATTGATATGCTTGAAGTCAATGCACATACGAAGTGACTTATCTTTCTTGGGGACCATGACGACGTTGGCGAGCCACTCGGAGTGGTATATCTCATGGATGAACTCAGCTGCTAGGAGCCGAGCCACCTCCTCACCAATCGCCTTCCTCTTTTCAGCGGCGGACCGACGGAGATGCTCTTTAACTGGTTTTGCTTTCGGGTCGACACGCAAACGGTGCTCAGCCAGCCCCCTGGGTACACCTGGCATGTCTGAGGATTTCCATGCAAAGATGTCCCAGTTCTCACGGAGGAACTGGATGAGCGCGGCTTCCTATTTGCTGTCGAGCATTGATGAGATGTGGGTCGGAGCAGCAGTGGGGTCTTCCGGATGAATATGAACAGGTTTTGTCTCACCGGCCGACTGAAATGCGGACTGTGAGGCAGGCTTCTTAGCTCGCAACAGATCACTCATATCTGCATTCTTCTTGTATTCTTTCATTTCGACTGCTGCCATCTGTTCGTCGGCAATCTTCGAGCCTTTCTAAAGGCATTCCTCCGCTCTCTGCCTATTTCCCGTGACTGTGATCACTCCTCTGGGCCCAGGCATCTTCAACTTGAGATACACGTAACATGGTCGAGCCATGAAACGAGCATATGTAGGCCCGCCCAGAATAGCGTGGTAGGCACTGTGGAAATCCACCACCTCAAATGTCAACTTCTCTTTGCGGTAGTTCTTAGAATCACCAAAAACCACATCGAGAGCAATCTATCCGAGTGACTTTGCCTTCTTTCCGGGGACGATGCCGTGGAACTGCATGTTGCTCTCACTGAGTTTGGACATCGGAATGCCCATCCCTTGGAGGGTCTCAGCATATAAAATGTTCAAACCACTGCCGCCATCCATAAGGACCTTAGTCAGTCGGGTGCCCCCAACGACTGGGTCGACCACCAGCGCTTGCCGCCCAGGGGTAGCAACGTGCGCTGGGTGATCCGACTGATCGAACGTAATGGGAGTTTTCGACCACTTCAAGTATGTCGTAGTTGCCGGGGCAACCATATTCACTTCTCTGTTGATAACTTTCAGTCAACTTTTGCTCTCGACATCGGCAAAAATCACCAAAGTAGCATTGACTTTAGGATAACCATCATCTTCTTCCTTTTCTTCATCCTTATCAGAATCCTTCCCACTGGGCGGGCCCTCTCTGAACTGCTGAATCAGGAGTCGACATTGTCGATTGGTATGCTTGGGAAAAATCAAGTTACCCTCTTCATCCTTCTTCGTGTGAATGTGACACGGCAAATCCAAAACGTCTTGGCCCGACTGGTCTTTCACCTTTTTGGGAGTCCACTGCCCTTTAGGCTTTCCCTTGAACTTTCCGTGATTCAAAACTGCGGCCTCAGCGGGACCTGCAGGTTCAGCTTTTCGTTTTTGCTTCCGACCGGTGTTTCCACCTCCAGTATCTTAGTCGACTATTTTTTTCTTGCCACTGCGGAGTCGGTCTTCCTCTTCGCCGTTTGCGTAACGAGTGGCTATTTCCATCATTCGGCTCAGGGACATGTCTCCAGAATGATCGAATTTCAGGATAAGCTCTCTGTATCTGACGCCTTCCTTGAAGGCACAAACCGCCTGGTGTTCTGACACGTTCTCCACCACATGGTGAAGGGTAGTCCATCTCTGGATAAAATCTCGCAAAGTTTCATTCGGCTTTTGAACGCAATGCTGCAACTCAGTCAGTCTAGCAGGTCGCTTGCATGTGCCTTCGAATGTCTTGATAAACACTTGGACCAAATCTTCCCAACAGAAAATACTCCCAGGGGCCAACTGATTCAGCCAAGCTCTGGCCGAACCTTCAAGCATCAAAGGGAGGTGCTTCATGGCTACATCATCATTGCCTCCGCCAATCTGCACTGCCACTCGGTAATCTTCTAACCAAGTGTCTGGCTTCGACTCGCCAGTGAACTTGCCTATGCCTGTGGCCAATCTGAAATTGGGCGGAATCTCAGCCGCCCGGATGGCCCTGCTGAAACACTCGGGCCCCAGAAACAAATGCTCTGCTTCCAGTCGGACGATCTCTGTCCAACCCTTCTCTGTTAGCTCTACCTCTGTCAACCAAACCCTGAACGAGAAGTGATCTTGCATCGAACCCAGGCTCTCTTGGGTCGATTGGGGCTCTCCGCTCATCACCATACGGGCGCCTGTCATCATACCGCCGGGGTGTGTATAACCCACCCCTCGGAGGGGGCGTAGGCACTCGACGGTGGTCATCACGGGGGTGTCGAGGATCGAGCTGTCCATGACCTCGCCCAAGGTACTGATCTTGGTGGTAACCGCGACCTTCACGCCGTAGGGGCGATCTCGGGCTATGTGCCGACTGAACGGAATCCACCCTGACTGATCTGCTGTGAATTCTGTTGCGTGACTGAGAGACGGCTGAATTTTGCTCCTCAGCCGCCTTGAGCAAAGTTCGAATCTGCTCCAAACCTTTACCAGCTTCTGAACGGGATGGCTGGATTGACTCTGCTATGCGCGTTGCTGCTGCAACATTTTGGATCGGAGTACGGTATACCTGAGGTTCACTCGGAAAAAGCCGTCGTTGACGTCGACTGGAACTCGGGATCTCTCTGCGGGCGCGTTCGTCGAGTGCATGTTGAAGATTCTCCAAACGCGTGCGCTCGGCCAAGTTGGCTAGGCGCGCCGCCTCTAGGGCCTGAGCCTCAGGAGTCTCCCCAATGATGGGGGTCTGGAGAGCCTCCTCGTTTCTGCGCCGCAGCTCCTCCCTCTGCTCGGCAGTGAGGGCTTGGGGGTAATACTCGTCATGATCGTGTGACGGGCCGCCGCTGCCGCGACGAAATCCAGGCGGACTATGTTGGGAGTCGACCACGAGGACTTCCGCCGCCGGATCGTTGCTCTCGCACTCGGAAAACGAATCCGAGTGACTAGCTGGCAGATCGAACGAACCGTAAAGGGATTCGTCGGGCTCGATTACCGTGACTTGCTGGGTGGTCGACTGGCGAGCCACCGCGTGCTTCACCCACCACGTGCTTCACCCACCGCTGGAGCTGCAAACGTTTGGATTGCTTGCAACGGCGGATGGCGGGGAGCGAAGACGCCGCGGGAGCCGACCGATACCGAGTCGACGGCTGCCGCAGCAGGACGCCGCAGGCACTCGCACGAAAGTGCACCGCCCCACGGACAGGGAGGGCCTCAACGTCGAGAGGAGCTTCTGGAAGCCAAGCGGAGTCGTTGGCGATGAAGACAAGCGCGTCGAGACGGATCTCGCGGCCCAAAGCCAAACCACCGCCGGAAACCATGTTGATGGAGAACGAAATTCGCAACCTCACCGGAAGTCGCTTAGACGCCGCCCCACGGTCGGCGCCAACTGTCGTGGGAATGGATCTGACAGTAATAGTGTAGGGTACGTGAGAGGAGGCAAGGTCCTAGCTACGGTGAGATTGTACACACAAGTTTACGAGTTCAGGCCCCTCTCGGAGGAGGTAACAGCCCTACGTCTCGGTGCCTCGAAGGCTTGTCTACTGGATTTTGCGTGGGAGTTACAGGGGGTGCGAACCCTTGTGCCAGAGGAGGGGGGTGGCTTATATAGAGTGCACCAGGTCCCTCCAGCCCTCCGTTACACAGGGTTCAATGTGAGTTAAGGTGAGTTAAGATAGGGGCATTACAGGTAACGTTAGCTATTAATGCCTTTATGACTATGGAGTGAACGCCTGACCATTGCCATCCTGGTGCGACTGTTGGTCTTCAGCACTCCGAGTGATTCTTTGTATGGTCAAGTGATGCTTCTTGGTCGAGTGGAATGGAGGTATCCGAGTGGAATCTTCCGTCGAGTGGATTACACTTCTGGGTGATTTCAGTCGGTATCTTCTGTAAAACTTGGTATGTCCTTGATTCTAGGGCAGTGTCCTTGGGTAGGGGGTCTAGGTCAGGCCTATGACCCTACCCTAGATACATGTCATCATCACCCACTGATATGCTTCAAGGGTTCATTATATTTTTGTAACTCAACCAAATGTTTATGCAAATCACTCAATTTGTCCAAAATTTGAGCTCCTTCTTGAGTAAAAGAAATCCCCTTTTTGGTAGGCGGAATTCCCAAAATCCCTTCTAAGATCTCATAAGCGGTATTAGCGTCAAGATCAATAAAATTCCCTTTAGCGGCAAAATCCAAAAGTTGTCTATGATGCAAGGCTAAACCTATATAAAAATTTCGAAGCAAAATCTTTGCATCCCCTTTTAGATTGCAAATGCGATAAGATTCCATTAGCCTATACCAAGCATCTTTCAAATTTTCTCCTTGTCTCTGCTTGAATTATAAAACTTCAAAGTCCGGTGACAAAGGAGGAGTAGTCATGCTAGCCATAGCAATAAGATCACAAGCAAAAGGACAAATCTGTCAAAGAAACGGCGAACGAAAAATAGGGCGAATAAAACGGCAATTTTTTTGTGAAGTGGGGGAGATGAAAATGAGAGGTAAATGGCAAATAATGTAAATTGCAAGGAGATGAGATTTGTGATTAGGAACCTGATAGATGTTGATGATGTCTCCCCGACAACGACGCCAGAAATCCTTTTTTGATGCCTCGTGTCCGCGTCAGTATTTTCCCCGAAGAGGAAGGGATGATGCAGCACAGCTAAGGTAGGTATTTCCCTCAGTGATGAGACCAAGGTTATCGAACCAGTAGGAGAACCACGCAACACTATGTAAATGGTACCTGCACACAAAGAACAAATACTTGCAACCCGACGCGTAAGAGGGGTTGTCAATCCCTCCCGGGTAAAAGATAGATAAATTTGTAGTAGATTGGATAAATAACAAAAAATTGCAGCAAGGTATTTTTGGGGTTTTGGAATAATATATCTGAAAATAAAATAGGCAAATAATAGACTGGAAAGCAAATATGATAAAGAATAGACCCGGGGGCCGTAGATTTCACTAGTGGCTTCTCTCGAGAACAATAGCATACAGTGGGTAAACAAATTACTGTTGGGCAATTGATAGAACTTCAAATAATTATGACGATATCCAGGCAATCATCATTATATAGGCATCACGTCCAAGATTAGTAGACCGACTCCTGCCTGCATCTACTACTATTACTCCGCACATCGACTGCTATCCAGCATGCATCTTGTGTATTAAGTTCATGGAGAAACGGAGTAATGCAATAAGAACGATGACATGATGTAGACAAGATCTATTCATGTAGGAATAGACTCCATCTTGTTATCCTTAATATCAATGATACATACGTGTCATGTCCCCTTCTGTCACTAGGATTGAGCACTGTAAGATCGAACCCATCACAAAGCACCTCTTCCCATGGCAAGAAAAATCGATCTAGTTGGCCTAACTAAACCAAAGATTCGAAGAAGAAATATGAGGCTATAAGCAATCATGCATATAAGAGATCAAAACTCAAATAACTTTCATGGATAAAATAGATCTGATCATAAACTCAAAGTTCATCAGATCCCAACAAACACACCGCAAAAAGAGTTACATCAAATAGATCTCCAAGAGATCATTGTATTGAGAATCAAAAGAAAGAGAGGAAGCCATCTAGCTACTAACTACGGACCCGTAGGTCTACAATGAACTAATCACTCATCATCGGAGACGCACCAATGAGGATGACGAACCCCTCCGTGATGGTGTCTAGATTGGATCTGGTGTTTGTGGAACTTGCGGCGGCTGGAATTGTGTTTCGTCGACTCCCCTAGGGTGTTTGGATTTTCGGGGTATTTATAGAGCAAAGAGGCGGTGCGGGAGGCCACCGAGGTGGGCACAACCCACCAGGGCGCGCCTAGGCCCCCCTCGGGGCACCTCTCTGGTACTTCTTCGGCCCAAGTTGTTCCTTCTGGTCCATAAAAAATCTCCAAAAAGTTTCACTGCGTTTGGACTCCGTTTGGTATTGATTTTCTAAGAAGTAAAAAACAAGGAAAAAACAGGAACTGGCACTGGGCACTATATCAATAGGTTAGTCCCAAAAAATGATATAAAATTGCTATAAAATGATTGTAAAACATCCAAGAATGATAATATAACAGCATGGAACAAGCAAAAATTATAGATACGTTGGAGACGTATCAGGAGGCGGAGGTAGAGTCTGAGGAGGAGTCTGACTCAGGCGTGGCAAGCCTGGCTCTGGCTTCAGCATTCGTTGCCAAGTCCATCTTCAACCCTGAAGACAATGGTCACGACATCGACGCCGAAGTCAATGATGACGACGACTCTGCTCCCAGCTACTGCTTCATGGCAAGAGGTGCTAAGGTAAACTCACGCGATGCTTAATTTCAGACCTCCAGTGAAGATGACTCTGAATGTGAATCCAAACCCAGCTATAAGACCCTTGCTAAAATTGCAACTGAACAACAAACAACCATGGAAAAGATTCAAAAATTGCTAGACAAAACTGATGACCTGTTGGACGAGGAAATGAATCGAACCCAGTCCTTAATCGAAGACATAAAAAATCTTTGTGTTAAGTACGAGGAACTTGAAAGTCGTCATGAAACCCTCTCAGCTACTCATGAGAAGCTTTCCTATGATTATCTTCAAAGGAAGCAAGATCTAGAGAAACTGAGAGCGTCTCATGAAGATCTTCAAAAGGAAAACGATTCACTACTCGCTCAACAGATCAGTTCCGCTCAGGAAGATTTTGTGTCACCTTGTTTAAAATGCCTTGAGCGTGACAATGCTGTCTCTATTGCTGAATGTTCTACTGCTCCTAAAGTTGCAATATCTTCAACTGCTGATGTGGTAACTAACCCCTCTTCTGAGGATGCCACTACTATTGCTGATGAGAATGCCAGGTTGAAGACATTGCTTGAAACATGCATGTACAAAAGCCTCAAAGGGCATCAGACACTATGTGATGTCCTCAAGAAACAGATTCTGAATCGAAACCCTAGGAAAGAGGGTGTTGGTTTTGAAGGGAAAATGAATGCTGATGGTTCTTACTGGAAGCCTGAGCAGTACCCCAAAACCACATGGGTTGCTGCACAGGGCCCTTCAGTGAATCCATCCACTTTATCTGGCTTCACTTGTGCTAACCCTATTATCATTGATGAGTCATTTGACTCAAACTATAAAATGTTCAAGAATCAGAACGGTGAAGTGTTTGCCATGTTTATTGGAACTAACTGCAGGAATGGGTCACCTATGAAGAAGATCTGGGTTCCTAAAAGTTGTCTTGAGAATCTTCCTGTGAATGTCATCATGACACCACCAGGGAAGAAGACAAACCCCAGACCAAAGGCTTCATATGGCCCAAAGGCTTCATACAGACAGAGGACCTCATATGCTCACCCTAACGCCAATGTTTTGCAGGGAAACTATCATCAGACTCATGAATATGAGCGGTTTCATCAAACCGCTATGTTCAGAAATCAAAGAATTTTTCTGCATATTCTTTTGAGTACTATTCACCTCCTGCAAAACTATTTGCTAGGGCTCCAAAGCCAAAGTTTTCAGATGCTGCACTTAGACTCATTGCTTCTAAGCCACCCCTTAAGATGTGGGTGGTTAAGAAGAATTAACTTCTCTTGCAGGGAAAGGTCTCCATCCGGAAATCATTGACTTCTGAAGACAATGCTGGGGACCTAAAACATCTTGTGGGACGCAAGATAAAGTGCCAAAATGGTCTTACCATTTATTTCGTCCCTGGATTTCTTGATGAGCATCCCATCACACCATCCAAGAATCTTAATTTTGATAGTATGCTTGGACGTCAAATGTTTGTGCTTCACAATACTCTTGGTGAAGCCTATCCCGCTAACTGCACTGTAGGGTACGACTCCGAAAGCTACTGAATGGATTATGGACAGTGGATGCACTAACCACATGACTGGTGATCGAAGTCTTCTCATGGATTCAACTCTACGACCGTCTACTAAAATCCACATCACATTCGCTGACACTGGTAAAAGCAAGGTATTGGGCCTAGGTAGAGTTGCTATCTCAAAGGATGAACACATGGATAAAGTGATGCTTGTTGAATCCCTAGGATACAACTTAATGTCCGTCTCAATGCTTTGTTATCTTAATATGATCGTGATATTTGGAAAATTTCGATGCCTTGTGCTTATGGATTCTGACAAATCTCTAGTCTTCGAAGGTTATCGAAGAGGTGATCTGTACATGGTAGATTTCTTCGTAGGACCACAGCTTGCCGTATGTCTTCTAGCAAAAGCTTCAGAGTGTTGGCTTTGTCATCGAAGTCTAGGACATGCGGGCATGAGGAACTTGCACACTCTCGTGAAGAAGAAGCATATCATTGGCATCGAGGGCGTCAAGTTCAAGAAGGATCATCTATGTGGTGCTTGTGAAGCCAGGAAGATGACTAGGGCAAAACATCCCTCGAAGACAATCATGACGACTTCGCGTCCCTTCGAGCTGTTACACATGGACTTATTTGGCCCTACTCACTACTCTACCCTTACTACCACTGCACATCTTTATGGCTTCGTTATTGTTGATGATTATTCAAGATACACCTGGGTGCACATAATTCTCTATAAGACTGAAGTGCAGGATGTCTTCAGACGATTTGCCAATCACGCCATGACCAACTATGGCATCAAGATCAAGCACATCAGGAGTGACAATGGCACGAAATTAAAGAACACTGGCCTCGACACTTATCTTGATACACTGGGCATCACTCATGAGCTCTCTGCTCCATACATACCTCAGCAGAATGGCATCATGGAGTGCAAGAACAGGACCCTTATTGAGATGGCTCGTACGATGCTTGATGAGTACGGGACTCCAAGAAAGTTCTGGCCTGAAGCCATTGATACTGCATGCCATATCATCAACAGAGTTAATCTTCACAAATTCTTCAAGAAGACATATGATGAACTACTCACTGATGAAGCTTCTCCTAGTGAATCTATCAAGCTAATGGGAACTGGAGAAATCATTCCCATAGAGGAACAGGCTGAAGAGGAAATTGTCATTCCACCTCCTACTCAATGTGAAGACAATGCTAAGCCTGAAGACAATGTTGAAGGCAAAGACAATGATCAGCAAGACCAAATTCTTTGTCTTGTTCATCCTCGCGTGGCCAATGAAGTTCAGATTGAGAAGATTCTTGATAGTATCAATGCACCTGGTCCACTTACTCGATCAAGAGCTACGCAACTAGCAAACTTCTGTGGGCACTTTGGTTTTGTCTCCATTTCCGAACCCAAGAAAGTTGATGAAGCCTTCATGGAACCTGAATGGATTCAAGCTATGCAAGAAGAGCTTCAACAATTTGAGCTCAACAACGTCTGGGAGCTAGTCAAGCATCCTGATCCTCGCAAGCACAATATTATTGGCACCAAATGGATCTATGGTAACAAGCAAGATTAACATGGTCAAGTTGTCAGAAATAAAGCTCGTCTCGTTGCTCAAGGTTACACACAAGTAGAGGGAATTGACTTCGATGAAACCTTTGCTCCGGTGGCTAGGCTTGAAGCCATTCGTATACTGCTAGCCTACGCTAACCACAACAACATCCTCCTGTACCAAATGGATGTAAAGAGTGCCTTTCTCAACGGCAAAATAGAAGAAGAAGTATATGTAGCTCAACCACCTGGTTTTGAAGATCCAAAGCGTCCTGATATGGTCTACAAACTCAACAAGGCACTGTATAGCCTCAAACAAGCTCCTCGCGCTTGGTATGACACACTCAAAGATTTCCTGAAAAGCAAAGGCTTCAAACCTGGTTCTCTAGATCCCACTCTCTTCACGAAGGCATATGATGAAGAGCTGTTTGTATGCCAAATCTATGTGGATGACATTATCTTCGGCTGCACTGACAAAAGATATAGCGATGAGTTCGGTCATATGATGCAAGAGCAATATCAGTCTATGATGGGAGAGCTGAAATTCTTCCTTGGTCTTCAAATCCGTCAACAGAGAAATGGCATCTTCATATCTCAAGAAAAATACCTCAAAGATTGCCTGAAGAAGTTTGGAATGCAAGATTGCAAAGGGTACACGACGCCAATGCCAACCAAAGGTCAATTGGGCCCCAACGACAATGGAAAAGAGTTCAATCAAAAGGTATACCGCTCCATGATTGGTTCTTGATACGTCTCCAACGTATCTATAATTTTTTATTGTTCCATGCTATTATATTATCTGTTTTGAATGTTTTATATGCATTAATATGCTATTTTATATTATTTTTGGGACTAACCTATTAACCTAGAGCCCAGTGTCAGTTTCTGTTTTTTCCTTGTTTTTGAGTTTCGCAGAAAAGGAATACCAAATGGAGTCCAAACGGAATAAAACTTTTGCGATGATTTTTCTTGGACCAGAAGGGAACCAGGAGACTTGGAGATGAAGTCGGAGGAGCCACAAGGCGGCCACAAGGACGAAGGGCGCGCCCCCACCCTTGTGGGCCCATCGTGCACCTCCTGACCTAATTCTTTCGCCTATATATACCCATATATCCCCAAACCAACAGAGGCATCCACGAAAAGACATTTCCACCGCCGCAACCTTCTGTACCCGTGAGATCCCATCTAGGGACATTTTTCGGCACCCTGCCGGAGGGGGATTCGATCACGGAGGGCTTCTACAGCAACACCATTGCCCTTCCGATGAAGCGTGAGTAGTTTACCACAGACCTACGGGTCCATAGCTAGTAGCTAGATGGCTTCTCTCTCTTTGATTCTCAATACCATGTTCTCCTCGATGTTCTTGGAGATCTATTCGATGTAATATTTCTTTTGCGGTGTGTTTGCCGAGATCCAATGAATTGTGGATTTATGATCAGCTTATCTATGAATATTATTTGAATCTTCTCTGAATTCTTGTATGCATGATTTGATATCTTTGTAATTCTCTTCGAACTATCGGTTTGGTTTGGCCAACTAGATTGGTTTTTCTTGCAATGGGAGAAATGCTTAGCTTTGGGTTCAATCTTGCGGTGTCCTTTCCCAATGACAGTAGGGGCAGCAAGGCACGTATTGTATTGTTTCCATCGAGGATAAAAAGATGGGGTTTTCATCATATTGCTTGAGTTAATTCCTCTACATCATGTCATCTTACTTAATGCGTTACTCCATTCTTTATGAACTTAATACTCTAGATGCATGCTGGATAGCGGTCGATGTGTGGAGTAATAGTAGTAGATGCAGAATCATTTCGGTCTACTTGACACGGACGTGATGCCTATATTCATGATCATTGCCTTAGATATCGTCATAACTTTACGCTTTTCTATCAATTGCTTGGCAGTAATTTGTTCACCCACCGTATTATTTTCTATCTTGAGAGAAGCCTCTAGTGAAACCTATGCCCCCCGGGTCTATTTTCCATCATATAATCTTCTACTTTTCATCATACAAGTTTCCGATCTACTATTTTGCAATCTTTTACTTTCCGATCTATAAAACAAAAATACCAAAAATATTTACTTTATCGATTATCTATCTCTATCAGATCTCACTTTTGCAAATAACCGTGAAGGGATTGACAACCCCTTTATCACGTTGGGTGCAAGTTGTTTGATTGTTTGTGCAGGTATTCGGTGATTTGTGCGTTGTCTCCTACTAGGTTGATACCTTGGTTCTCAAACTGAGGGAAATACTTATCTCTACTTTGCTGCATCACCCTTTCCTCTTCAAGGGAAAAACCAACGCAAGCTCAAGAAGTAGCAGTTCTTTATTGTACTTATGTGCATCTAGGCCAGATATAATGCTTAGCGTTTGCATGTGTGCCCGATTCCAAGCGGCACCAAAGGAGTCGCATCACCTCGCGGTGAAGCGAATACTTTGATATTTGGCTCACACCCCAATGCTAGGATTATGGTATCCAAAGGGCTCAGAGTTTGATCTAGTTGGATTCTCAGATGCTGATTATGCTGGTGACAAGGTTGATCGCAAGTCTACATAGGCACATGCCACTTTCTAGGACGATCTCTTGTCTGTTGGTCTTCAAAGAAGCAGAACTGTGTATCGCTCTCCACTGCTGAAGCTGAATACATTGCTACTGGACCTTGTTGCGCTCAGCTTCTCTGGATGAAGCAAACTCTCAAGGACTATGTCATCAACAAGAAGAAGGTGCCCCTCTACCGTGACAATGAGAGCGCCATCAAGATTGCTCACAATCTAGTTCAGCACTCGAAGACAAAGCACATTCAGATCCGTCATCACTTTCTCAGAGACCATGTGTTGAAGGAAGACATTGATATGATTCATGTCAACACTGATGAGCAATTGACAGATATCTTCACAAAGCCCTTGGATGAGAAAAGGTTTTGCAAGCTGCGGTGTGAGCGAAATATCTTAGAATCCTCAAATGTCCTGTGAATGGACACACGTCCTAATGCTTATGCATATTGATGACTTAGGTGCACAACACACAAAGTAACGTATGTCTTCAATTCATGAAGACATACACTCTAAGTGTGAGTACATTAATATGGAAATTGACTTCGGAGCGCCACGATAATTGTGCACCGTGTCTGGGTCTAATACTACCTATATGGTGGGTAACGCCACCACCAACCTTTCTCGAAGATTTTTGTTTGGCGTCATGTTGCATTATCTTCAAAGTTGGTTTGTCTTCAACATTGTTTTGTCTTCATGATTTATCTTCACAATGTTTGATTTGGTCTTCATTGCTATATATATATATATATATATATATATATATATATATATATATATATATATATATATATATGTTCTGTCCTCTACAACATTCACTTATAGCTATGTCTTCAAGTTGCCATTTTCTGCACTAAGTGAATGTGATCGGACCCTAACCCCTTCTGTGCTTATTCCTCCAACTCTCTCTATCTCTTCATATGCATTCTATTTACACGTGTCGATTGTTTTCACTGTGTCCTTGTCAGTCGAAGATATAGAGACAAATATTTAAAATGCTTTTATTATCTCTATCATTTTTGCCTGAATCCGAAGAAGCCGGAACGACCACCCGACAAACCAGGCACGCGTGGGGTCGTGGCACAACATTTAAGCTGTTGCATGCATGCCACGTGTCCCTCAGATGTGAACCGCCAGGGGCAGCTGAGTAAATTCACTCAGCCGCCGCCCTTCCTTATAAATACAAACCCCCTTGCGGTCATTATTTCCTACTCCTCTCGCCGTCTCGCTCAAACCCTAGCACCATCGCTAGCTTCCGTCGTCGCCGGAGACGAAGCGCTTCGCTGTCGCAACTTCTCCGTCGTCGTCGTCACGCCGGTCGCGGATCTTCTTCCATCCGCCGCCGCCGTAGGTGTCTTCCACCGCCAAGTTAGGGCGTGGAAGATTGGACTGCTCGGCCTCCATCCACAACTCGTCTAACAGTTTCATCTGTTCTTGAGCGGTAATTAAAAGTCTATTTTTACCGCATGTTTGATCCATTAAAACTTTCTATATCTTCAGAAAGTTGTTTCTTCACTTCCAAATCTGGATCTTTACCTCTATGCATCTCATGACTCGCAAGTACTTTCACTTATGCTTCATTACTAGTTAGATTCCTCACTTGTACTTATTCATGGATTTGTACAAATCTGGAACCAACTCACATCTATAAGTGAATGTCTTCGCGCTATGAGGTCAATGTCTTCAAACTGATTTATCTTCAAAATCTTCTGAGAATGCATATGTCCTCTTCCCCTTCCCTCGCATCTCTAATGCTGTCACAGGTACATGTCTGTGGGAGAGTCCCTTGGTTCTCATAGTCTGCATTCATTTGCAGAATTCTTACAGCATCATATTGAATCGCCCAAAGCCAGTTCATGTTTGACAAGCAGGCTGAAGCCCAACACAGTTGTGAAGCCTTTCAGTCTGAAACCAATGGCTGGTGGAAAATCTACAAAGAAAGGCGGTAGACAGCACCGTGATAATACTGCATTGGACCTGCCTCCTGATCTCTATGAGATGTATAAATCTGATCCTGATGAGAGCTACGGTGAACGCAAATCTCGTGTCCAATAGATTCGAAGATATTGGGCAGAGCAGTGGTTCCTGTATCATTTTGTGACTCCTGAGTATGCAGACAAGAACGCTGTGACGCCACCATAGGCTGATATCATTTACAAAAAGCTTCACCCCAAGACCAAGGCTGAAGCCATTGCGAAAGGCTTCTTTCCTTACATGGTCAGAGGCCCAATGCCTGAAAATGCCGACCCATCAAGTCTTCGATGGTGTCGTGAGGATGATCCATTTGAAGCCAATCTTCAATTTGCTAAGGCTTTAGCAGTTCAGAACAAGAAGGACTTTGGGATTGACTTCAATCCAGGTCCACCTGCTCCAAGGCCAGATGGCAGTCGCGAGGCTGAACAAAATCTTGATGACTTCAACTCATTTCTGGCGCATTATACCGCTCAAAGGACCAGCATTGAAGATGCTGCTGAGGATGAAGAACATGCTGCAGCTCCTTAGCCCCCGAAGCCTGTGAAGAAGGCTAAGGCTTTAAAGTCTTCTGCTGCACCAAAAGCTTCACGAGCGAAGCCACTGAAATCTGCACCTCCTGAATCCAGTGTGTAGTCTGAAGACATGTCTCGTACCTCTATGAAGCATAAGAAGAAAATGTCTGGGCAAGGCCTTACTCCAGCAAGCATTCTTCGAAATGATGAAGATATAGTTGATCTATCTAGCGATGAAGATCTTGCTGATGATGCCCTAGAGATGCTGATCAAGAGCAAACAGGAGGCCAAAATCTTCAATGATTTGCCTCTGTTTGACGTTGATATTCTGAACAATTTCATTGATGAATGGTTTGAAGACACGTCTCTTACCATTGATGATCTGTAGCTTCCCATTGACATCAGCGTCACATTTCAAAGCTTTATTGCCAAAGAGCTTGCAATCGCTCAAAAGGTCATTGAGCAGAAAAACAAGATTGATCATGAGAAGGCTGTCTTCAAGAAGCACATGGCCAAGCTCAGCGTCACCGATGTGCAGAAAATCCAGAAGATGATGGCTGATCTCAAGGCTGAATTTGTCAAGCATCGTGATTAAGCCAAAGGCTCATGAGAACGCCTCAAGCGTTATGCTGAGAAATGTGTTCAGGCTCACAATGTAGCCTTGAAGAGGAAAGCACTTGGGCGTCCAGGCATTGACCCCAAGTTGGCTTCTAAGAAGAAGAAGAAGCCAATGCAAGCTGAAGCTGAAGCTCCAAGGCAGGAAAGTCCAAGCATTATCTTCCCTGCCAGCATGACTGGCTCAAAGCCAAAGGTCCCATCAGCTGCTTCTGAGATGAAGAAGACAAAGCAGGCTGAGGCTGAGGCCAAGAAGCGAAAGCATCAAGAAGCCTCTGATGCCGCTCCATCAAAGAAGAAGCTGAAGACAAAATCTTCAAAGTCTTCAAGAAAATATCAAGCTGCACCTCAAGAGCCCCTGATGGTTGAGCCAATTTCTGTTGCACTACAACCTTCGTCCAATAGAGATTGGTGTCTGATTGTTCATGAGCCTGCTTCCACAGAGGCTCATGAGTCTGAAGAGATTCCAGCTGCTGACCCCATCGCAGCTGAAGACATTGGTCATGAAGATAATGTAGTTGATGATGAAGTCCTTCCTCAGTTCCCCCAGATCATGCCCAAGCCGGTATCATCGCCTGCTCCCTTGAGAAGTGAACATATCAGTATTGGCGGTCCTACGACGCCAATCACTCATGATGATTTCTGGGAAGAGCAACACCCCAACACTCCGCTCCATGAAGTCATTCCGCGCACTCCACTAGCTCAAGTCACCACTCCAGTGATTGAGACTCCACAAGACACCCCTGAAGACATGGAGAAGACCACACCCTCACCGCAGGATTCACCCTCTTTTCGAAGGCTTCGCCGAAGCCCAAGGCCGCCGGTATCCATGTCGAGCATTCCTGAAGAGGATGTGCAAGCCACAAGCTCAGTAGCACGTCAAGTGTTCCCTGAAGCCATCCCTACAGAAACTGCCCAAGAGTCCAACCAAAGAGGCTGAAGATATTCCGGCTGCATCAGTCGAGGAAAGAGAAGAAGAAGAACAAGCTGTTATTCCCCCTACCACTGAACCAAGTGTGAATCAAGATGTGATTGTGCCAGACCCACCAGTTCTTGAAGCCACTGCAAATGATGCTGCTGCTGCCATTGCTACTGAAGCCAATGCCATTGTCATGGCTGAAGCCAATACACAGCCTGAAGCCACCATTCAAACTGAAGCCCTAGATGCCACCGAAGACATTCAGCCATCAACCTCGGATTTTGCTACTGCTCCTCCTGTACCCCACACCATGGTAAGGGCCTTCAATCATGAAGGTGAGCTCATCAGCGTCAGATGGCCCATCATGACACCTTCGGCAGCTCCTGGTCCTCAATATGACTATCATATCGAGCAAAGGCCTCAGACGCAGAAGCCGAACCCATATTGCCAAGGCTTCCCAGTGCTGCTACCACTCAGGGCTCATTCAGTGTCCTCAGCTTCAGAGAGCACAAGACATTCTTTGATAGTGCCAAGAATCCCTACAAGAAGCCCAAGATATCTTTTGACAGGTTCTGGAGTCATCAGCAACGAAGCTATTACTCGTGCATCTTGTACAACCAGGACCGGATCTTCCCTCATAAGTGCCTGTGTTGGGATGCCATTGCTGGACTGTCGTGTCTTGAAGAAGCTCTTGACTGCTTGCGTGAAGTTGGCCTGCTCCCATTTGTTGTCGACAAGGAGCACTGGAATGAGGAGCTCTTGCTTCAATTTTATGCCACTCTTCATATCTCAGGCTACAACAGGGATCCGAAGACATGGGTCCTTGAGTGGATGTCAGGTGATGTGCATCATGAAGCCAAAGCTCAAGACATCATCGAGCTTACTTCCCTGCCCACTCCTGGTGATCTCTATGAACCAGGTTGTCAGCACTATGACCAAGAAATGGAAAGCATCTTTCAGAAGCCAGAGCCCAACATGAGCCAAATGCTCAGCATGATGAAGCCATTGCCTGTCGATGCTGAATACCCCAAGGAATTCTTCGTCAATGACCTCAAGTACCTGCCCCGCACCATCTATCACATGCTGAGGCATACTCTGTGGCCAATCAAAGGGCATTCTCCTCACGCCAAGATTGAAGGCACTATGAAGACATTAGTCTTCTACATCATCAATGGCATCAGGTTCAATACTCAAGATTTCTTCATTCGTCAGTTGGCAGCTTCAGGCATTGATCTATTTGGTCTTAAGTTCTATGCACCATGGGTTATGCGGCTGATTAAGGTTCACTCCACCATCAATTATCAAGCTTCAGCGTGCAACCATGATGTCTTTCTTCCTGAAGTGGATATGTCCCATGAAGCCATATATCCTGAGCTGGCCAAGGAACCTGTTCGTGAAGACAATGCTGCCTTCCAAAGCTTCATTCAACCTCTTGAAGGCATTCATGTGCCCAATCCGCCTACTGCTGCTGGTACTCTTGTCGGTCAGTTTAGGCTGCCGCATCTTGCTCCCACTGATGCAACAGCCATCATAGTAGCTCAAAGGCCTCAGAAGCGTGCTTGTGTGCTTAATAATTGAGAGCTTCTAGTTTCTCTTCATCAGAAGCAGGATAGGAATCATGACTGGATGAAACGTCAGATGCAAAGTCTTCTTGTGGATGTCAATCGTATATGCAACCTCTCCACTAAGAATTCTTTTGTTGCTCATGAAGCCTGTCGGCGTGCCTGGAAGAGCCTCACTCTGCTATGCTCTGAAGATGAACTTCAAGCAGACGACTTCACTGAACGATTCAAGTTTGACTCTAGGCCTCCACAGTCAGCAAGTTGGCGTCCAACACCTTCCATTGAAGATTCTAAATACTCATCTTCGGCTCCAACTGTTGTTGCTCGAGTCATTGATGAGGAGGACGACGCCACTTCACCAGCTATGGCTTCACTACATCACGATTCTGCATCAGGAACGCTTAGACACTCTATGTCTTCACTCCTTTTTGGTCATTCCTGACAAAAGGGGGAGAAGCATATGAGTTGATAGTCTTCAAGCGGGTCTATATGGGTCGGGTGCTTAGTTTTGTTAAGTTTTGCAACTCTCGTTCTTGAACTGTTGGTTTTGAGTTGTAACACTTAAACTTTGATGGTCGTCTGCCACTTTTATTGCGATGATAAATTCTGCATGAAGTCATTCTGCAGACGCCCATTTTTCATTGTGCATGTCATTATCTTCATTACATTCTTGCATGCACGATGAATTCTCTTCATGAATTGAAGGAGATCTCCACAAAGCAGAACCTGCCATGTGCATTTGCATTCAAAGGCAAATTACTTATATGCACATCTTCAGGGGGGCCCTTTCAACTTCATGAAGTCAATGACCGTGTTCTTTAACTTACACATATTGTTATCCCCGTTGAAAACTTCAACCATTTTGTCATCAATCACCAAAAAGGGGGAGATTGTAAGTGCATCTAGTGCCATCCCTAGTTGGTTTTGGAGTATTGACGACAAACATGGTTGAGGGACTAATGTGTTTGTGAGAATTGCAGGATAACATAGGTAGAAGTCCCTCATTGATTCGGTTTACCTACCAGAGATGACCCCTAAAAATGAATGAAGACATTGAAGACAATGGTGGTTCGTGAAGACATTCACGTTGAAGATAATGACGTGTGAAGACATTCACTTGAAGACAATGGAGTGCGAAGACATAGTTTCTTTCATAGTTTCATTTTGTTCTTTCTTGAGTCATAGGAACCACCGAACTGTTAAGTGGGGTCCAAGTGAACAAAGTCAGAAGACTGACGTGATGCTCAACCCAAATCCTATGTCTTCGAGTGAAGACAATGAGAGTAAATCTTATCCAGAGTTGGATGAGTCAGCTTTACTTGTAGCCCAAGTCAAGCTGCCGCGTGTGTTTGAATTCCGACCGTTGGCCACGTGTCGGTTCCTTAGTGACCCAGGGTCATTTCGGACATATCATGTCGGGTTGCCTCCTGGCTATAAATAGCCCACCCCTACACCATAAATTGGTGGCTGCTCAGAGTTAGTGCACGGCTTTTGTCGTTTGAGAGCAACCCACCTCCGAAGCCTTTGAGAGAGAAATCCTTGCGAGGACAAAGCCCAAAACACCCAGAGCCAAAGAGTGTTAGGCATCACTGAAGTCTTTCTGTCCTCGTGATCTGAAGACTTATTACACTTGAGGACTGTGTATCCTCTAGCCGGTTAGGCGTCACGTTTTGAGGATCCAAGAGTCATTGTAGATCGCCGGTGAATGGAGTCTGTGAAGGTTTGGAAGTCTACCTTGAAGACTTACCTGAGTGATTGGGCGAGGACTAAGTGTCCTTAGCTTAAGTGGAATAAGGTGAAGACGTGGTCTTCTGAGTTCAATCTCAGCCTCCCTAACCAGACGTACAGTTGTCACAGCAACTGGAACTGGTCTACCAAATCCTCGTCTTCACCAAGCAATTGGTTTTATCCCCTACCTCCTTTACATTTCAGTTTGTCTTCGTGAAGTCATTGCTTGCTTGCCTAATTTGTTTGACTTCATTGTGTGAAGACATTCATCAGTTTGGCTTCATACTGTCTTCCCATTCCGATCTGTTTTACCTAGCTGCTATTTGTCTTCGTGCTTTCATTGTACTGTTTACTTGACTATGGCATGTCTAGTGTAGCTTATCTTCCGCTGCATATCATATAGGTGTTGATTGACTATCTGTCTTCGAAGATCTTCATCTTCTGAAGACTTTCTTAAAAATCGCCTATTCACCCCCCGTCTAGTCGATAACTAGCACTTTCACTATGTATCGCTTATCGCTAAAGCTATAGGGAGCTCCTATTGGGTGCCTTAAGCGTCACAGAACTAACCCAACGCGCCCTTCATGGCCCGTCCCAATAACGCAAGCCAGCCATTTCATTCACTCGGTCGAAAAATTGATTCATTGTTTTGTCGCTGGGTCGACTGGTCCATGATTAACTCTTGAGGTTGACCGTTGACCTTTAGGAAAGAAGTTCACAAAGTAAAAAAGTTCATAAATTTGAAAAACATCAATCTGAAAAATTCATGAATTTGAAAACAAAATAACCAAAAAAATCCACATATGTGAAAAGAATTGTGAAAAATTGCAAAAGTTCGCTAAAAAAGCTAGTAAAACTAAAAAAAGTTCTAAACATTTGGAAAAAAGAACACATATATTTTAAAAAAGTTTGTGAAAATCTGAAATAGTCCATGAATTTGAAAAAAGTTCACTAAAGAAACTTCACAAATTTTAAAAAGTTGATGAAAACTGGAAAAAAAGTTGACTGGAAAAGTGAGCAAAAACTAAAGAAAGTTCATGGAATTTGAGAAAAGTT